>OMNO01059986.1:5943-21676 GCA_900303215.1 Trachyrincus scabrus
GAGGGACGGGAATCAGCAGGGACCTCGCGATACGATATTACAGCGATTTTGTCAGTGCCGATATGTATTGTGAATATCGCAATCCAATATTATTATTTTTTTGGTGTGTAGGCACCAAAAAATATTGTGTATTGTGGAAGCAAAGAATTGCGGTACTCACATTAAATCAAGTTCCATCCCTATACATTTGGGGGGGGGTTGTTGTGTAGATGAGGTGTTTATTTATTTTGTACAGAGTTTGTAGTTGGCTATATACAACATTTGAAACCGTTTTGAACCGAGCTTGTCCTAGAAGTACATGTCTGATATCTTTGACTCTCTCCTGACAGACGCGTGGCTCCATGCCTTTCTTCTGGTCTCAGAGGCCCAACCTCAAGTACAAGCCCAAACCCCTGATCAGCAAAACTGCAAACCACGTATGATCCATGCACCATCCTCTCTAGTCGGTACACGGTAGTCACTATGGTGGTCGCTATGGTGATCACTATGTCGCTTCCTACACTCACTAATAACTTCCTATTTTTTTTATCTCATCTAGATGGACGGCTTCAAGAGACATTTTGACTCTCAGTTCCTGATCTACGGGAAGCAAACTATTTTAAACCTGGCATGTTTTTCTTCTTCTTCTTTTCTCCCCAATTTGTTGAATATTGAACATTGACTTATCAAATAGATTTTCATTAAAATGTGTAATTGGTGTTTCTCCTCAAACTTGACTTGACAGGTTAACCAGAAAGGTTCAGAGAAACCACTTGAGCAGACCTTTGCCAAGATGGTGTCCGGTGCAGACAAGGGAATGATCCAGTGAGTCTTTTCACTTAGTTTTTAGTTTAGTGTTTTTTGTCTTATCGATGAACCAACTGTTAATATATTGACCAACGAATAAACTATCATCAATGAATGAATGAAAAATTAGCTTGCCTTTGCCTAACCAACACGTGTACGTCCTCATGTCTATCTGTCTGCAGCTACATAGCCTTTGACTTCCACAAGGAATGCAGCCGAATGAGGTGGCACCGCCTCCAGCTCTTGGTCGACGCCGTGGCAGAGAAACAGGACGAATACGGGTAAGTGTGCATGCGTCTGTGTGTGTGTGTGTGCGTGCACGTGCACATACTGCACACATGCATATTTTCATCAGTTACCTCTACTAAAAACTAACTCTGAATACCTTTTGGACCTCTTTTGCCATCTCCGTTGATCTTTTCAGATATTTCATGGTGAACGCCGAGGGGAAGACTCTGGCCCAGCAGACGGGCACGTTCCGCAGCAACTGCATGGACTGCCTGGACAGAACCAACGTCATCCAGAGTCTGCTGGCCAGATGCTCCCTGCAGTCACAGCTCCAAGTAAGTGGGGAACGTCCAATGTGGCAGCGTCAGCTTTGCAGCGGGGCTGAGCAAATGTTTTTTTTTTTTACCACAATAATCCTAGGGAATCGTACATCATTTATTGTTTTCTCTTAAAGGTACTATGCGTAAGAATCAGAAATTCCTTCTCATTACTGGCCCCTGTGGCCGGTAAGTGAACTGCAGCCTGCTCTAGCTCGCGCATTCAGAGCACTGGAGTGCGATTACAACATGTTCATATGTTCAATATATGAACATGTTCAACATGTTCATATATTGGCAATTTAAAGCGATTATGCATGGAAACATCCTACACGTAGTCCCATTTAAATGTATGGACATTCAAGCTGTGCTGTCCGACTTGAACTACGCTGTAAATAGTCAGACGGCAAAGTCATTTCAAGTATAAATTCTAACTCGTAACACATAACATAACCCTGTTACATATTCAACAGCGAGGGGGGGGCAATGTTAGGGTGTGGTACACCATGTGCTGTGCGTTCTGTAAATTCAGTCTTGCTCCATGAATGTTCTGCAGAGACTGGGGGTGCTGAACGTGGGCCAGCGGGTAGAAGAACAGGCCCAGTTTGAGAGAATCTACAAAAATGGTAAATTCCGTGGGTACCTCCAGTCCCTCCGCAGTGTGGGGGTCATAATCCGAGTGACACGTTTAGCTTAAAGTGATGATTTGAAGAATCACAATTTCCAACTAAATGGTTGTTCTTCCTACTTTTGACCCTGACCCGCCCGCCGTGTGTGTGCTATGCTAACTAGCATGGGCTGACAATGCCAACGCATGCGCTGTGCAGTATGCAGGAACTGGAGCCTTGAAAACAGACTTCACAAGGTACGCTAATGCACTACTTGGATAATAAATAATTTGAGGTTAAACGGAGGTTAGCAATGTTATCTATACGGTGTATATTACAATTTTCTCAGAATTTGTAATGTAACATTATATACTGTTGTCCCGAATAGCGATAATGGCATATCACCTAATACGTTGGATATTGCCCTCCAGGTGGTGTAGGACAATGATCCATGTAACTGTTTAAAGATGGGGCCACACTACATGACTTTCAAGGGCGATTTGTGTCTGGCAGATCCCAGAATCTGCAGCTCCAGTCGGCCAGATGCAGAGAATACACTCTAGCGAGTGCAGGGGTAGCCCAAAACTGTGTCCGCCTGTTCTCCGTATTTAGACTTGTGTTCCCAAGACTTGTGTGTGCGTGTGAGCACACAAGACTGGAGAATCGGCACATGTCGGTCGTTAAATGTGCGCTTCATAATCATTTCTGAAAAATGTGTGTAGTGTGGCCCCATCTTCAGGAGGTCAACAACGTGATCGGGGATTATATTCCATTATATATTTATATACGTTGTTACATTACAAATGTGATTTTGTAATAGAGCAAAATGTGTACTGTTATCTAGAATAGTGGTAATGGCATATCACTTAATATTGTGGACAGTAGCTCACTGTTTGGTGCTATCGCTCATAGCTCTTGGCTCCTGACCGCTCAGGTTTAAATGAAGTGTGTAAAAGCCCCATTCACTGCCATTCATGCTGAGAGTGTGTGAGCAGACTAAAATGAGGAACGTATCAACCCTTACCAAACATTGTAATTCTTTAATGTTTGCCAAGCTGCTTCATCTCATCACCAATGAGAATGTCTCCACACTTCTTCAACACGACTGGCAGTGAACAAAGCCGGTCGATGGAGGATGGCAGTTACAACAACCTGATTTTTTTAAATCCTTAAATGTGTTACTTAGCTGCAGCCTATGGAGATCTGTTCCACTTTCAATTTCACTTTCGTAATCGTCTGACTGACTGTTTTCAGGACCGGAAAGAGGACCCAGATGGGTCTGCTAATGGATGGCGTCAATTCCATGGTTCGCTACTACAAGAACAACCTCTCTGATGGCTTCAGACAAGTACGTCTACTGGTCAAACGTATTATTGTTTGTTTAAATTGCTCAGCATACCACAACGTGCTTGAGGTTTTGTGAGCTTATTCTAAACGTTTAATGGGGAATTCATTGTTGTATGTGCCAGGACTCCATTGACCTGTTCCTGGGTAACTATGCTGTGGATGAGACCGATGGGTCCACTCCTCTCCGTGTCCAGAAAGACTGGAAATTCCTCACAGTAAGTGCTCCACACTTTTCTGGGTTCCCCCCAGTTCATCTAAAAATAAGGCATTCATTGGTATTAAAATGTCTTAAAGCAATCTTTCAAAAGTTTTTCTGACATTGCAATTTAAAATCTCAAAATAATTGGTGACATCTATTTTCTTTTAAATAATTTACTGAATGCCTCTTGCACTAACATCACACAGGTCAGGATAGCGGAACCAACAACACTCATATTTTTTTTCAACATTTGAAGTAGATCATCTATCCTTTTCACTGGACCACAAAAGTGATGTTTTATGTTCTAACCATTTTGGTTATTGCGAAGTTGGTCTTAAATGTAATTCCGAGTGGCATTAAAAAAAAGTCTTAAATCTAACTTGCCTTAATTGGTTAATGTCTCTTTTGGATATTGAATATCCTATTTTGTTTTCTCTGTGCAGTTACCCATCATTATGTTGGTGGCATTCTCCATGTGCCTCACCTGTCTACTGTTGGCAGGTAAGCTCTGATCTCTCCATGCATGAATGGCCCGGGATGCACATTTTCTATCTGGGGGTACAACCTTGAAGCACAACATAAGCAGCACACATCTTTTGAAAAGTGTCGCCGTCCATCATGCAACTCCAGATGTGGGGGGTTCTATTATATTAAAACTATATTCCATTAAAACGAATATCTATACCATTACTTGTAATGTCACGTGTCTCTTGGTTACAGATTTATGATATTACGAATTCACTGGTTGTTGTGATTCGTCATTTGTCGTTAACTATTTATTCATTGGATTACAGTATTCCAATTGGATCACAATGTTCTAAAATGTTATACAATTAGTGTTTTTATTTCCTAATCTACATACTCTCATCCAAACATGCACATTCAAACTGTCTGCACGGAGCGTGTGCTGACGATTTATCACACATGGGCAAAGGAGTATATGTTCGGCCTTTAGTGTCCTTGCATATGTCGAACTGTATTGCAACTAACATGTGCTTTGAGTGTTGTGGTCACTGACGGTTCTCCTTTGCTCCGTCACTCACCCTTAGGTGACACCTGGAGCGAGACCCTGGCATACGTAGCCTTCTGGGGAGCCGCCGGCTTACTCGCAGCCGCAATCATCATGTTTTATGGAACTGAGTTTGTGGACGCCCCCAAGCTGGTCCACAAGGAGAAGATAGACTGAGTGTATGTGTGAGCACGACATGTGTGTGCGTGTCTGCGTGTGTTTGTGCGTGTGTGTGTGTGTGTGCGTGTGTGTGTGTGTGCGCACACACGTGTAAACAAACGGTGTGTGGGCAAACGAAAAAGATAATTTCATCCTCTTCCATCTTGGGTTATATTTCCCTCCCTGTTTGCTTTGGGCCTGCGCTGCCTACTGCTCTATTATAGAGGTCCCCATAGGTCTAGCAGTTCTTATATTTCTGGTCCTCTCTGGCATCATTTATTGCTGCACACTGGCTCTGCTTCATATGGTTTTGAGTTCTTGGAGTTCTTCTTTCAATATGTTAGGCCTGTGAGAGTAAGGTCTTGGTTGAAGTATTAATTGGCATTTAGTTTGCCAAATGTGGACACGGATCCATTCCTTTTAAAAGCACTTGAGTAAATTGTCCAACTGGAACAATTAAATGTTCCAGAAAATATTGATTATCTACGGGGGAAGAATTCACAGTGTTGCAGCTTGCAAAGTTAGATTCTTGAAGTATTTATCAGGTATATAGGCCTTTTTCCTCTACATTTTTCCTGGGTGATGTAATTTATTAATTCCAACAATAGTTAAAAGGAAGATATGTGTGGGTCATGTCTAGAATTCAGAAGGATTCTGTAAAAATAAAAAATGTAGTAATCTTGAATGTTCTAGAACTGTACTAATCAAATCTGTCTAAAATTAATCAAATCTACATACGGAATGTGTCTTCCTATCAACTTAATTGCAGAGTATTTATGCTGATTCTATTTTAGTATGCGTTATCTGTTATTTTTGCACTTTTGGAACGATCAAATGACATGCATGCTCATTTCCAGATTGTGAAAGAATGTTACAGTTCCATTGTGGAGGACCAAGATGCAATGTGTAATGTTGCTCCGTGGCTATTGGTACTCTAGATCAGTCTATTAGTACTCTAGATCAGTCTATTAGTACTCTAGATCAGTCTATTAGTACTCTAGATCAGTCTATTGGTACTCTAGATCAGTCTATTGTACTCTAGATCAGTCTATTGGTACTCTAGATGAGTCTATTAGTACTCTAGATCACTCTGTTAGTACTCTAGATCAGTCTATTAGTTCTCTAGATCAGTCTATTGATGTCATTCATGAATTGTCAGTTTGAGAGAGAGCTTACTCTGGTAATGAGTTAAAATCCACATGTGGATTTCTGCCTTAAAACTGTGCCCCTTACTGAAGAGGGCATAGACATTTAGATTGTTCACATACTCCTACATGATGGTGTTAGACTTGCTGTGTCAGGGTGGTTGCTATGCCTTTCTGTTTCCATCTTCTGATTTTGCAGTTTGTGGCATTTGGGAAGGATCCGTCATTATCACAATTGTTTTTGAATGCAATTTAAATAAAGATTAGGAGATATTTTGATCCTATCGTTCATCAGATGTAATTGAATGGGGCGTGTTACACTTGTAATTGTAATTTTCAAACAAGTGTTCCAATGCACATAATTCCATTTTCAAAACCCTGACTGAGATTCAGTACATTTCACACATGTCTTTTTAATGACTCCTGGTTTTAACATCGATATAACATAATTTTTAGATGGGTGTAATGATTTAACCGATATCTAATGACTGCAGTGTTTTGGAAGCCATTGTTATTGCATGTAAATCAAGACTAGACAAGGGTCACTGCAAGAAGTGTAAAGGCCGACAAGCTAAGAAGTTAAATTGTCAGAAGAGTACCGCAAGTCGGTGGAGCTGTTCCTTTTTCAAGTATGAAGTTTGATTAGTTTGTGTTAAGAGGTTTAGTTGGATGTTCGTCTTGGCACAGCTGTAATGAATTGGGTGAGTTGGTTTTGGGATTATTGACATTACAAATAATGCAGCAAATTATAATTTACTCAATGGAGAAGGATATATTGTAGAAGTACCTCATTGCATTTAATTGCATTCCATACTGTAAAGGTATTTTAATTTTATTTTTGTGGGTTGCGGGAAATAGGATTGTTTTGTTTCTTTGCTGTGGACGGTGTGTATGAACTTGTGTTAAACTCCAATAGCCTAACACAGTGCATGATTTATTTTTCTCAGTCTCAGAGTGCAATAGCCTACTGCAGAATGATCATTTTCTTCTCCATTGGACTAAAACGATAAGACATCTCGTGCTTAGGTAACAATTGAAAATTAAGCAGACAAGAATATTGAGATGTATCACAAAGAATGACTACTAAAAAAAATACAAAAGCAAAATGTATCATTGTTTTCATCAATAAAATGACACAATATGATAAATCTATCTGTCCGATTTGTGTTCAGCCTGTTCAGTTACAAGTATATCATATGATTTATTATGTGAATATTTTGCAATCATTTCAACGACATAACACTGTAGTAAAACGTGACGCCCATAGACTGTAGGTTCTTAACAAGTCGGTACTGCCTCTTTAAATAAAAACTCTACCTGCGTATGACGCGCATTTCAAGCGCCGTGGTCTACCGCGTAAAGACAGGAAAAGACAACACTCATGTTTGAACTGCTTTGAATAGTAGTAAACCGATTAAAGAAACCGGAGAAAAGTTGCAGTTACAATCGCATCTGCACCATGAGCACACTATGGATGGGGAACGTGAGTACAACATTCGGCTTTCTAAACTACGATTATGTATATCAACCGCGTGTATGCTTTGTAGGAGTTACTAAACAAATGGCGTCATCTCGTGAAATCCTGTCTGGTGACTGAAGAAGTGACCAGGAGCGATCCAAAGTACCCACTGCTATGTAACCTGCCCACTACATCGCTTTTCATCCCAAATAAGTTGTTTTAGGGTTTGATTTCCCTTCAATGCGTAGTAAAAAAAGTAAAAAAAAGAAGTGTTGTGGTTTGACTCTGCGTCCTGTTTCTGTTTCTTCCTCAACAATGTTTGCATAGTTGGAGCCCTACATGGACGAACAGTTCGTTACCGTGGCCTTTCGGACCCTGGGCGAACAGGTGATCAATGTGCGGATCATTCGCAACAAGATGACCGGGTGAGTCGTCCCCCACCAACTGCAAAAAATATGTCGTCGACAACAGGCCTCCTAATCTAAAACACGTTGTTTCCCTACAAAGGGGGGGATTGGGTTACTGTTTTGTGGAGCTGACCGATGAAGCCACGGCTGAGAGATGTCTACGCAAAGTCAATGGAAAAGTTCTACCAGGAGCCAATCCGGTAACACTTTTGAGTCACACTTCTTTCATACTTATGCTTCACATCTCTCTACTGGTGGATACTAATGAGAAACTAACCGGTGAACGTCTGTGTTGTCCATAGCCCAGGAGATTTAAGCTAAACAGAGCCACCTTTGGAAAACAAGGAGAAACGTGAGTGTTTTCAAAACGTAAAGTGATTTTCCCCCACTGCGTAGTATTGGCAGACGCATGTGTTGTGTTTCCACTGCATAACAGAGGTGTGAAAGTAGGCGTGGTCTGCGAGAAGTTACCTGTGGAGCATGGGGATAACGCTGTTCTTTTAAATGCCACCGTGTGCTTATTCACACTCACCCCTTCTCTATATAAAAAATAATCAATATCAAAAACAAGATTTTGGCAACGCACTTCCATCAATGTCCACGAAGCACAGGTTCCAGTACGGTATGGGTCGCTAGTGGAAAAATGGCTCTGGACTGGATGTTGTTTGGCGCTGCACATTTTTTTAAAGTGAACTTTCATAAGTGGAAGACCAATATGCCAATGTTGACAACCCTTGCTTTACTGAGTTTGGAATGAAATAATATCCTAGTCATTTCTGTTTTCTCTTTCTGTGTTGCAGTCAAAACTTCTCTCTGTTTGTGGGGGATCTGACACCAGAGGTGGACGATGGCATGCTTTACGAGTTCTTTTACAACCGGTATCCTTCCTGTCGCGGAGGGAAAGTGGTGCTGGACACCACGGGCAACTCCAAGTGAGTTCGGGAGATTTAAAGCGTTTGAGATTGGTGAAATAAACCCTTGTCCCTGTGTGTGGCCATCATGAAGACATTACTAATGTGTCGGATCTGTAATGGTAAAATAATTGCTACAGTTAATAATAATCATTGGAACTAAAACATCAATGTATACGTTTAAAAAACATAGTAATAGTTTTTGTCTTACAGATGCCCTGCCCAAATGGGCCTGTAAGATCATTTACATTAAATCCACATGCCAATAATTTATGCTAGAACTAAAACTAAACTAAACGAATACAGGTACAATCCATATTCCTGTAGCTATTATATCTACATCCGGCTATATAGCAAAACAGCATTTTTAGTTTAACGGAAAAATATAACTTTAAACAAAAAATGTGTCTTGTCTCTTTTTCCAGGCTTTGGTCATACCTTATGTGGTCATTATTGCCCAGCTCTTTATAAACCTCTTCTATTTTTATGTCAATGCTTGTTTGTGAAAGTTAAAAGGTTGTGATGGATGGCTATTTTGTGTTTTAGGGGGTGTGGCTTTGTTCAGTTTCCAGACGAGAGACTGCAGAAGAGAGCCCTGGACGAGTGCCAGGGGGCTGTGGGTCTGGGGGCAAAGCCGCTGCGCCTCAGTCTCGCCACTAACAAGTATGAAGCTGAAATCCTGGCTGCCAATCATTTAAAATGGTGGACAACAGCAATTTCGTAACTTACTTCTAATTATGTTACTAATTACCGTACACTCACGTGGCCAAGCCAGGCCACTCGCATTACGGCGACGGTGCAGCTGAATGAAGCTACGGTGTTTTGGACGTTGAGGAAGTACAGACCACACAAAACGGCGATGGGGATGATCATGATGCTGGGGGTGGTTACGATTGGATTTTAGAATTATACATTGTGTTACTATGAATACAGTACAACCTAGTAAGACAGTGGGCTGACAAACTATGACCTACCTAACTGTAGAAACGTATCAATATTGCTGTTTTGAGAATTTTTCTAATGACGTGCCAATGATGACTCCACTGAACACCATCAACGTAATTGGTGCCTGTGATTTTTTATATTTTTTAAATGTTTGCAAGCGTGACTGTTCCCCTTTAAGTACAACTCAACTCTTTCCACTTGCTGTGTCCCTCACTTGATGATTCGACTCTCTAGGAGCAGACATCCACCCGAGAACAAGTCGTGGCAGTCGACCTCTGCAACATACAGACCAAACTACCAGCAGTATGATCCGTACCAACAGCAGTCCTACCCTGGCTATTACCCTAACTGGGGCTATGACCAGAACGGGGACAGCTACGGATACAATTATAGCCAGTATTACCCACAGAGTTCAACACAGCCTCAGGTACGTTCACGATGACGTTCTTCCGACGGTGTGAAATTAGTTTGACACGTCTTTCATTTCTACATCAAGCTAGGTTATGCTAACATATGTTATTGTTGTTGTTGTTGTTTTTTTTAAAGGAAAGCGACACTCCTCAGGAGGAAGCAGTTGAAGGTTTGCATTAAGTTGTCTGATGTTTTTTTTAAGCTATTTTTTTAAAGTTTTTAAAAACTAACCAACAACTCTCCCACCCCCACAAACGCATTGTTCTTGTTGTAGACCCGAACCCAGAGTTGGATGTGGGCGAGGCCAACCGGAAGTTCATGGAGCTGAGCGAAGAATTGTATGACGCACTCATCGACAGCCACTGGCAGCCGTCCAACGGCTCAACAGAACGTGACCTCGGAGTGTCTTTCAGTCTACCAGAGCCAGTTCATTGTTGACATGTGTTTTTATATTTTTGTTTACTGCTGTCTATTTAATAAAGTACATAGCTTACATTTCATTATATTATTGAACATTTTAAGGGACTGGAAATTTCCATTGAAAGTGCAGCTGCTACACTACGTTATTGTATTGTTGGTTGGTTTCAGCTGAACTTTTTTGTTAATGAAAATGTTTCTGGGTACAATTGCATAAAGTAATTAAAAACTACAATATACACGCCAAAAAAAAAGAAACCCCTTGTTTCTGTTAAGTTTCTTTTAGAATTTTCAAACTGGGATCATAATGTGCTGAAAATATTGGTTGGGGAACTTGGTTTTAATGGCTACAACATTTCATAAACAGACAATTGCCTTGCTTGTTTACATCTCTTGGGGCTCACCATGAGCAGAATGTCAGCATGCTTGGGCTAAATGAACATGGGGTTTACAGGCCACCACATGAGAGTCACAAGATGCTTTAATGATCAGGATTTCTAGGCCTGTGGAATGCAAACCCAGCCCATCACAGGCACATGACTCACCAGTCTTGTGAACATATTCTAGAAGAGTACATGGTCGTTCACTTCGTATTCAAATGTGAACGTTTATCCTTCTAAAATTTGTTGTGTGTCAGATTCATTGCCCGTTGTGTTCGCTGTCCTGGCCACTGTAGCGTCGTCATCGCACGTTTTCCGTGACGTAGTTACGCAAAGACCAGGAAGCCTTTGATGTTAGGGAGGTAACCAGCCTAGAGAAATATCCGCTATTTGGAACGTCCTAACAAGTAAGTAAAGTGTGTTGTTTATATGAAAGGCGATATACCGATTAGCCAATATATGTGTATCTGTTTTCTAACACGGAGAATACCTGCCGCTATTCGCTGGCGATGGGAAGTTATATTAAAGGGTCACGGCTAAGCAGTTAGCATGACGAGCTAGCTTGCTGGAAGAATTCAGCTGTCACAAATGTTACTTGTTGCTCTGAAATGGTCTACGATGGCAATTATACGGCATTCAGTCAGGATAAACGGGATAATCTGCCGGCGGAATTTCAACTGTCTTAGTTAACCCAAACTACATTGACCTGGTTGAACATGTATCCACGCCGTGTGACAGCTCTGCTTCTGGTGACGTCACTAGGCATCATCAACGGTACTGGTTTCCAGTACCGTTGTGTGCCGTGTACTCAGAGTCAATACGTGCGGCTGTACACCGTGGGCTTCTTTGCTGTGCCGCAGAATCTGGTTCCAGGCTAGTTCCCCGCGCAGTGCCGACCTTCTTCAACCTCCAACATCGGGTCACGTCGAGGGAGATGTCTTACGCCAAACCAGACGGCCATCGCTCAGTCCCGCGGGACTTCGCAACTCTCGTGCAGACATGCAGCGCCAACATTCAAAAGATCACACAGAACAGTAAGGTGTTTCTCCATGCATCTCACTCCCACCAAGCACTGCACTGCCTTACCTGCTTGTTTTGTGGCTTATAATGTATTTATGTATAACGTCAATCACCGTGCTTTGTTTTTTCCATTACAGCCGCCCAGATCAAGGGCATGGTTGGCCAGCTGGGCACACGACAAGATAACAGTGAACTTCAAGATCGACTGTAAGTGTCCGCATTTTATTTTTGACCCACCCGCCCCTGTATACATCGTGCCTTGGCTTACACAAGATCACCTCTTTTGGGTTGTGTGCAAAATTCTAATAAGCCAACTGTTATCATTTGAATCTCTCCGGGTTTCTCACAGACAGCAGATGCAACACTATACCAACCAGCTTGCGAAAGAAACAAACAAGCAGCTGAAAGACCTGGGCTCCACCCCCTTGCCTTTGTCACACTCAGAACAGGCAAGTACCTCTGGGCACTGTCTGAGGCATCATCATCATCATCTGTCTGTTTAGGGATACATTGAATCTGGCATGCTGTCTCTGACCAAGACATTCTGGTAATTTACTTATATGGCCACATGTTGCTTTTTTTTAATGTTGTCTGCAGAGCAGTGCTGTGGCTTTTTACTACAAGAGTTTACTTACATTTTTTAATTAAATTCAAGTGCCTACCTTTTGGCTCACTATACTCTAAACTGACTCCATAAACTAGGGAAGTTCTAATGTGGTACTGCCCATTTATCCTTTCAAATGTGTTTAGAAACGTATATTTCATGGCTGACTGGCTTGGTAGCATAAGATAAAGTTGATGAGCTGGCGACTATGCTTTTCCTATTTGGAAAAAGGTAACCTGAGGCCAACCAAAGGGACCACTACATCTCAAGTAACCTATTCCATTGATCTACTAATGACTTATTTGATAGGCCGACTATGAAGGTAGCCTATATCTGATGTGGTCCACTCTTTTTCTGACTCTGATGATCGTCTCTGGTCTACAGAAGCAGCAGAAGCTCCAGCGGGACCGTCTGATGAACGACTTCTCAGCAGCTCTCAACAACTTCCAGGCAGTGCAGCGCCGGGCTGCAGACAAGGAGAAGGAGTCTGTAGCCCGGGCCAGAGCCGGCTCCCGCCTGTCGGTAGGTCTTTGGTATATGACTTGTCAAAAAATAAATGTGAAAATGATGTGTTAGTAGAAACAAGTAATCTAAAGAAAGTCAGTAGTAACTAACTAAACTAACTAACTCAGCCAACCTATCTGTGCTAAGAGACTTACCTAACTGTGCTAGGAGACTTACCTAACTGTGCTAGGAGACTTGTCTTACGCTTGTGCAGGTAATGATGCTATGGCTTCTCTTTAGGCTGAAGAGAGCACTGGGGAAGAACAGCTCGTCTCTTTTGACAAGTAAGACCACAGGCTCCGCCGTTATCGTCTTTACACATCAGCTGCACACCTCTTCTGCAACTCTCATCATGGGTGTGTTGTTGCCCATATCCTTGTTGTTTTCATTGTATATAAAGCCAAGAGGAGTGGGCTCAGACCACCATGCAGACGGAGGAGGCGGCCATAACCGAGGAAGACCTGGAGCTCATCAAGGAGAGGGAGACGAACATCCGGCAACTAGAGGCCAGTTTTCTTCGTCAATGTGTGTTGTTCAATACGATGTTTGTGTTTGGGGTTTGGCGTTCAGTCATCATTCATCTTATGGCTAGCCGAGGTCACCTGCTGTTGGTGTGTTTCCACTTGAACTGTTGCCTACTGTCTCATCTGTGTCGTAATATCTGCATGTTTATTCATTTGATTTTCTCCTCTAATTTCAGTCCGATATCTTGGATGTGAACCAGATCTTCAAGGATTTAGCCGTAATGATCCACGATCAGGGAGATATGATTGGTGAGTTTTTACTTGGTTTCTTGGTAAAGGTAATTTCTGATTAAAAGTTTTAGCGGCACAACTGACATAAAAATGGCACACTCAGAAAAGCCATGCACACACGCAATTGATTGATTGCGTGATTGATACATAATGAACCCAGTTAATCAATAAACATGAAGTGTTAAAGGGCCCCTGTTTTACCACCAGGTGTGCGTGTGCTTAGCCATTACAAGCCGTTTCAAAATTGTCACGTGACTAAAATTGTCATTGACATAGTGACATCACAAGTGGCGGTGTCCACCCAGATGTATGATGGATAGATAAGCCTACCAGTTGGTACGGTCCACCGGGGAGGCTGGTAGACTGATCTAGTCATCATACGTCTGGGTGGACACTCCCACTTGTGATGTCACTAATATATGTCAATGACAATTTTAGTCACGTGACAATTTTGAAACAGCTTGTAATGGCTAATCACACTCACACCTCGTGGTAAAATAGGGGCCCTTTAATTAACGTGAATGCTGATCAGCCAGCATTGGTTAGCCTGCGTGGCTGTGACCCTATGGCTGACGGTGGCCGTGTGTGTCTCTACCACCGTGTGCAGACAGCATTGAGGCCAACGTGGAGAGTGCAGAGGTCTACGTGGAGCGAGGAGGCGAGCAGCTTCAGAGAGCAGCTTACTACCAGGTGAGCAGGACCGCATTCTGCGTTCTACGGCGAGCCATAGAAACCAGGGGCGCGTTCAGCCCTGGCGAAACGTAGCAAAGTGTTTATTTGAGCGATAACGGTGGTGCGTTCAACACCCTGGTGTGTTGCGCAAGCGCTGGCACCAGTGTCAGCTGAGAAGGCCGTTCTTTTAGATGAAATCGTTTTAAAATACGTGTTTAATACTACGAAACACGCTCGATGTTACAGTCACCACCCGTGCCGTCCAGAATAGCAGAGAACATCCCAATCGTGTTAATACGGCGGGGTTTATACGCACTTTGCTGCTGATTGGGTAACACCTCTGACACACAAACGAGAGAAAGCCTAGCTCTGAGAGTGAGCGGCTTCTAGTTTGGCGGGTAGAGCTGGTTATGGTTGACAGGCGTGTGCTGGGAAGTCTGGGTAATGATCTGTAGGACGTGGGCCAACCCTCAGGCAGCACACATGGTAAACGCTTGAATAGCTCAGTTTCCATGAGCAGACTGAGCTTTTAACACTCTTAAGTGATGGAGACTATTGGACAGACAGGCTTTCCACTTATTTTGCACTGGAACGCCTAATAACTCATCGCTTGATTGCAACACAGGAATGCCCTGTTGCCACGACTCCAGTCAGAGTCCAGTCAGACTCCTGGCACTCTTAAGCTAACCTGTAACCACTCCTCCCTCTTCACAGCAAAAGTCTCGCAAGAAGATATGCATCCTGGCTCTGGTCATGTCCGTCGTGCTCGTAATACTCGGCATCATTATCTGGAAGGCGGCGACATGAAGAGTGAGCAGTTCTCCAACCGTCACTGGTCTATTTATTACACTCCTCCTCTCCAGGCCTAAAGAACACATTTTCCTTCTTGTGTTGTCACGGTGGGTTCAATGCAAAGTGTCTTGGTGCGGGTGCGGATATGTAACTTCAAAATGTGTTCACCGAAACTCAATCAAGTCTTTCTCTTTGTTCGTTGTGGATCTGAACAGTGACAGTGGGTTTGAGATTGTCCCAATCCTATCTCTCAACGATTATTTTTAGTGTCTTATTTCATTCCGTGTGTTCAGAGTCTCGCTTCATGCACTAACACAAACTACAAACTAACGCTAACACCATTCATTGTGTTTTCCCCATTAAAAAATAAATTGTGTGAATGTAATTTCACGGCGCATGAAAACCATTAACGTACATTTATTTTGCTGTATAGATTTCCATGGGATGGAGGTTTTTTAACGATCTATAACCAGGGTTTTTCCTGCGTAGAGAATTACAACAAATTTCGTGCCGCCTCCAGCTCTGGACAAAACTGAAACACTATTTTCTAACAAGCTTTGCATTCGGAGGATTTCTGTCATTTTGTAACTGCAATTGCGGCATTATGCCGATGTGGCGCTGTATCGTAATCAGCACAGGGTTAGGGTTAGGGTTAGTA
>OMNO01060379.1:9535-21508 GCA_900303215.1 Trachyrincus scabrus
AAGCTGTCCAAGCTGAGAAAATTGGCGAGCCTCAATCCTCGATGGTAAACGCCATCCATAAATGATTTCACCCATACATATTATATAATTCTTTTATACGTTGATTGCGTTGACGTTGCGAAATTGAATGTTAGCAGATATAGCAGCGAGTTGACGTTGATGAGGCATTTTCAGTGGGTCCCAAGAAGCTGCTGATGTTAGGCAGAACTTTGATAGCTAATTAATTAATTCATTATGTTTTTCATGAATTAGACATTTGAAACTTTAAAGCTGCATTGTGTGAAATGTGGTTTCTTCGATCGTCCACAACTATTAATTTACGGACTCTGTGTTTCCATGTCTGCACTGCACCACGATGGATGTGGCATATTTGTGATACGGTTACGTTTGTCACAGATTGTTTTCGTGCACGTGACCAACTAAGAATTCAGGAAAACTTGAGTTCTGTTTTTAGTGAATACTGTGAAACCACGATGAACAATCTGTATAGGGGAAAAAGGTGAAGAAAAAAAGTCAAGTTTAAAATGCCAGGGAAAATCCCGTCACGTTGTCTGTCTTTTGTTAAATCTTTGACTGTCTACTGTTTCAGGATCCCTACGGTCTGTTCAAGCCCAAGGAGTATGCTGGGACCAAGGTCGACCCCCATATTGTGCCCTCCATCACCAACAAGAGGATCGTCGGGTGTGTCTGTACGTCAGCTTTTGTTTATTGCCGTCAGGGGGCAATGTGCACACAATTTGTTTTACAGGACATGGAGAAAGCGTGTATTATACAAGAATAAATGTAATATCTACTGGGTAACAAAACAATAAGGCAGTCATTTCGTGTAAACAGTAGCTCAGGATTTAGTCCCCAACTCCGAGGTGATCCCCCGACAAGCCGGTTTTCTCCTTGCATTGGTTGACACTGGCTATATTTCCAGATACAGTCCAACCCGAGGTGTCGATGTGTAATCAAAACTCATTTAGGGAATGGACAGAGGCTAGCACTAATTGGTTAGAGTCACTTTAGTTGATGAAGGTTTATTCATTCAAACGTTATGATAAGCACGTGCATACATTTTCAAGATTTCACACAATACACCAGAGCATTGTGTGTATGTCCCTTCTTGCTAGAACCCCAGGTCTCAGAAATACTCTAATATACTTTAATAGGCCAGAGCCTCTGTCTGTGGTTCTTAATGTTTCTTTCCTTGGATTTGGGGAGTTTTCCCTTGCCCTTTAGTGGGCTTAAGGGGTGTCGTAAAATAATGCACGTTAAAGCATAATTCAAGTTTGTTAGAGGTTTGGGTTGTGTAGTTACCTTGCCATGGTGTAACTCCAAATATTGGCGAGATGTCTTCAATAGTTGCTCTGTAGATTCAAACATGATAATCCAAAATGGTGGGGTTTTTTTTCTCTCCTTCATTGACTTGCATTGCACGGCGAAACAGGTCTTACAGTCATACTTTTAGCACACAAACGAACGCCAACAAAGCGGATTCTGCCAGTGTATAAAATAACAAGCACAGTGATTCGCTCTCGGAAGCTAACTACCGGATTATCTTCCTAATTCAAATAGTAAAATCAACACGAAGTTGACATTTTTATTTCCAAAGCTGAATTGGATTTTGTTATTTTAAACATTGGCAAAATCCGCTTTGTTCACGTTCGTTTGTGTGCTAAAAGTGTGACTTTGAGACTTGTTTCGCCGTGCAATGTAAGTCAATGGGGGAGAGAAAAAAAACCCCACTATTTTGGATTATCAAGTTTACGGCCATTTTATTATATTTATGGATTATCTACGGAGCAACAATTGAAGATATCTCGCCAATATTTGGAGTTACATCATGGCAAGGTAACTACACAACCCAAACCTCTACCAAACGTTAATTATGATTTAAGCCCTTTGAGACTGTAACTGTGATTAAGGGATATACAAATCAAATGGACTTGATTGAAGTGTTCTGTATGTAGCCTGTGTGTTTCTGCTCCTGACTGGATCTCCTCCTCCCCCTGCAGGTGAGGAGGACAACACGGCCGTTGTGTGGTTCTGGCTCCACCAGGGGGCGGCCCAGCGCTGCCCCTCCTGCGGAGCCCACTACCAGCTGGTGGCCCACGAGCTGCCCCACTAACTTACACCACCACACCCATGTCCTCATGCACCTCTGTTATAACCTATGTAAATGTTCACTTCTTAATTATTCCAAATGATGTTGATATGAACCCAAGGACAGTTTGATCTTTTTGTCCCATATGATCTCTGGGGTTTTGTTCCAACACAGAACTTTTAGCAACTTTTCAACCTCAACCTTGTTATTTGTTTTGTTTTTGCGTAGCTTTGCATTAACCTTTTGTGTTTTTTTTTAAAACCTCGGGACACAATTATATTTTCTGCGAACTTCCATTGTGTTGCAGTTTACATTGTCATGTACTGTACAATTTTAACTCCTGGTCCAGTTGCGCTTATTGAACCAACCAATAAAGTCTTGAACTCCTACATCATTCTGTTTTGCTCTTTGCTTCTTCTACCAAATGGCATTGTATTCGAATCAATCATTCAACAGAGCTCTAGTGATATATATATATATTTATTTTTTTGGTCAGTTTTTGTTTTTGTCAAAGTAGCTTTATTCAGGAGGCCTGTTTACATAAAAGACCTTTTTAACATAAATTGATGCTCATCTATGTATATTTCACTGGTCCACCACGCAGCAAGTGCGGACCTGTATGTTCCAGCAACGTGTGTGATATTTAATTTATTTGGCTATGGCCCTCTGTATGAGCAAGACTTCAAAATCTCTAAAGTATGGAAATGCTGTTTTGTGACACGTTGACCTTCCTGGGTTGAATGTGTTGTGTAACTGGATGTTTGATCATTGATGGAGGGTCCTCTGGATCGCCTGTGGTCCTGATGAAGACTCCATGGACGCCCCTCCTGGAAGGTAAAGGCAAGCAGCTCTTTTAACATTGAGTGTTCTACAGTAGAGTATGTAGTTGAAATTTATCTTTGAAATCCAGGACTGACGCTGGGAGCTGTAGGTGGACTAAAAACCAGGAGAGGTATAGTCTTAACAGACATTACACCATACCTACAGTTTTATTTTTCAAAGCAAAGCATAGTATGTCACAACACATTTCGAGGCAAGTATGTTTTGGACCAATCTTTTCATTTGTTTTGTCTGTTT
Organism: Trachyrincus scabrus; assembly: GCA_900303215.1. Lineage (NCBI taxonomy): Eukaryota > Metazoa > Chordata > Actinopteri > Gadiformes > Macrouridae > Trachyrincus > Trachyrincus scabrus. The sequence goes on from OMNO01060379.1 coordinate 12,702, forward strand.
TTGCATTATACCATGTCTGTAAACCCTGCACTTCTAACACTCCTAGCTGGGAACCCTCTCTTAAGGGCTTTTCCCCACTGGGGTTTGAGTTTTTTAATTCTCAATTGCTTTATTAAATGCTTTAGATGTTTGATATTTCACAGGTTGAATACAAACCATTTCTATACAGAAATACTTCTAACTGTTGAACGGTGATCTTATGGAGCTATCGGGGTTAAAGGCATTTCCGATGGTGAGGAGCCATTTCTAGATTGTGGCATTTGCTTTAAATTTGAATTTATTAAATTGATCAAAATATAGTATGCCAAAGCAACCCTTTGCAGTTTGAGTTTAAGCTTTAACTGAAATTGTGAGCTTTACAAGGAATCTACAAATGGTTATCAAGTACTATATTAAAAAAATAACATTGTTTACAACCCTCTTCATGAGTTGTCAGAATACATGGAAATGGCAGAAATTGTACTCTATTCAAATGTTTACAATTGTTTGGATATAAACAAACCCAAACAGAATTCAAGACTTTATTGGTTCAATAATAGCAAATGGACCCAGAGCAAGATTGTACAGTACACGACTATGTAAACTGCAATTCAATGGAAATGTTTGAAAAACAATATTGTGTCCCGATGTGAAGCAGATGAGGTTGAAAAGTTAATCAAGTCCAAAAGACAAGTTAAGAGCCATGACCTCATTGTCAAATCCTTCTTAGCTTCATTCTGACACCACCATCTGGAATAATGAAGGACATAACAGGAGTATATACAGAGCTATGTAACAGAGGTGTATGAGGACATGGGTGTGGTGGTGTAAGTTAGTGGGGCAGCTCGTGGGCCACCAGCTGGTAGTGGGCTCCGCAGGAGGGGCAGCGCTGGGCCTCCCCCTGGTGGAGCCAGAACCACACAACGGCCGTGTTGTCCTCCTCACCTGCAGGGGGAGGAGGAGATCCAGTCAGGAGCAGAAACACACAGGCTACATACAGAACACTTCAATCAAGTCCATTTGATTTGTATAGCCCTGAATCACCGTTACAGTCACAGTTACAGACCTGGGTGAATACCTCATGTTGAGTTATTGCTTCCTTAACATGACACATGACACATATTCAAGAAGAACCAGACCTCAGTGTGACAAATGTGCTTTGATCAGTCAGGATTCATTTGATTTCATGAGGATATCACAACGTTATCAATATGATCTGTGGTTGGGATGTTTTGCCTGCCTGTTTAGACTTGAAGAGGCAGGCACACTTTCTCACACTTTTGTTTCTGGTTATCTGACAAGGTGTGAAGTAAACATGTGGTTTGTAGCCGTCATTATGAGCAGAAACACTGCGGCTAAATATGAACTACACAGACAGCTGTATGAACATTACAATCAATAAAAGCTGACGTACAGACACATCCGACGATCCTCTTGTTGGTGATGGAGGGCACAATATGGGGGTCGGCCTTGGACCCAGCATACTCCTTGGGCTTCAACAGACCGTAGGGATCCTGAAACAGTAGACAGTCGAATGATGCACTGATCCCGTCAACATGAATAGACAAAATTACTAAAGGCCAACAAAACCACTTCCTGTTTGAAGAAGTCTTTGTTTTCATGTACTGCTACTGATATGGTTTATAATGTTTCCCAGATAATGGTATTGATATAGTTTAAAATGTTTCCCAGATAATGCTGCTGAATGCTCCCGGTTTATAATGGTCTCACCAATCCCTCCTTCGCGGCCGTCATGATGACCTTCTCCAGACCGGTGGCTTGCTCCTCATCGGTGGGAATACCTGATCACAGACCAGTGAAAACGCATCAGATCAGCTTGTCATTGCTCAACCACTGTCAACTATTGGCAAAGTACCACTGCCAATACATTTTCTGATCAGATTTAAGTCCCTTTAGTGCGATAAAGGATGTAACCCCCAACCTCACCTGCTGTTGTTTACCATCAAAATTAACTCCTTTGCAGGTTTGCAGTTTAAATGCGTGTGTATACGGTAGTGTGTACGGTTTGTAACATGCAAATTATGTAAACAGAATGTGACATGTGTGACTTATTTATGACTAGGAGCACAATCATTTTGGCAGACGTTTGGTACGGTCATCGGAAATGCCCCTGCTGTATGGCCAATAATGCATTGGGTCAGCAACCGAATCGATATCGATCAGATGCCAGTTGACATGTCTGGTTGCAGATAACCACAGTCACGTACCTACACACTATGCTAATTCGTACTTTAATGGGCACCTATCGATATTCCACACAAAATAAAATACAATGTGCACACAAGGTAGGCTACTGGAGCGCTTCCGCCTTCCCTGCACGGTTGAAATAACTACCGGTCTGACGGAAATCCATCTCATTTCTCGATCTGAATGTCCAGCTCACCTCCAGACACCATGGTACGAGACAGCGAAGGGGCCACGGCAGCCCGACATGCTGTTGTTGTTGTTGTTGTTGTTGTTGTTGCCCGAAAGGCAGTACGGAGCAGTAACCTTGCAGCCATCTTTCCTTTTTGACTACTCGTCCACGTAGGTCGCGTCCACGCGCGCGTCCACGTGTGACGATTGTTATGAAGGAACTATTCAAGAAATCAAGAAAACGATTAAACAGATATTATTTGGATTCAAAACCCAAAGTAATCTGTTGCATGGCAAAAATATTGATCAATCGTTCCATTTCAAAATTGTTGTTACTACAATAATACCATTTTCTTATTGCATTTAGGCTTAAGAAAGAAAAAAAATAGGCTTATTCTCTTCAGATACTCATGAGTCAATACAATAGTTTATTTTAAATGATCAAAAACGGTAATAAATAGGCCATGAAAAGGAATTTGGGCTATGAAGTCTTTTTTCAGCCAGAACTGTAGGACAACACAGTAGAAGTAGGGTAGCAGGCTTATAAGAGGCACGTAGTCCGACCTTGATTAATGTTTTTTTAATTTGGCCCAATACTTGAAACTACTCAGGTAGCCATTATATTGCTGGAATCCCATACTCACATCATTTCACAACCTAAAAATAGCACCAATCCATTGTATTTCACTATTTAGCCATTTTGCAAATTGTTAGGGACATTGTTGGGCTTCATGCAGGTAGACTATGGACAGTGGGGATCGAACCCGGAACCTTCCGGCTGGGAGTCAAAAACACCCACTCAAAATCACCACTCAATCCTACCCCCATTCTGTACTTTTATGCAACGACAACTATAACGACACAAAAGCATCAATGGACAAGAACAATGATATTAAAAAAAATAGTTAGACAAAAATAGTTTTAATTCTTTGATTATTTTCTCGATAAGAAGCCATCTTTAAGATCATCAGATGTTGGCAACGGCTGCATTAGAATTTATTACAAGTCGACTCTAAAGCACGAGAGATTAGCATTAGCATTTGCATTACATTAGGCAGGCGCTCGCTAGAGAAGCTCCACGTAGTTAGCGGGGAACAGCCCATAATGTCCGTTAGGAGCGTAGCCTCTCCACCAGCCCGCGCCTGCTATCTCGATCCCGGTGATGAGGTCATCGGGGTCCAAGGTGATTTCTGTGTGATCCGCTGAAAAAAAAAGTTTGTTCACCATTAAGAAAATCCCAAATCATTCATTCCTTCAAGATATAGTTTGATGGAGGACATTTTTATTCATGTAGCCCCAATGGCCATGTCTTACCGGCTTGGTAGTCATAAAGAGCTCTGGCCTTTAGTTCTGGCCTATGGTCTTCAACCTGAGATGGAAACGTAAAAAAGTAATTACAGAGTCTCCTCATTCACAAGATCAAACCTCGGAAATGTATTCGGAACCTTGTAAGCCATCTCCTCACCGCAATCGACCCTATAGTGCCATCACAAGTGGGAGTGTCCACCCAGATGATGTATGATGCCAGCCAGTCCAGCCCGCCAGTTTGCCAGTGCAATCCACTGGGTAGGCTGGTAGGTTGATCTATCTAATACATCTGGGTGGATGGATAGCTTTTTATGACTGTGACTGCAGATGGTTTCGGGTCAGTATGAAAACTGAGTGGATAGAGAGCAGGTAAAAAACGCAGACACACAGGTGTGTTGACTTACTGGTGAAACCTCTTCATACAGAACCTCATAGTCATGTCTCCCATCTGGTCCAGTATTGACATGATTAGAAAAAAAACGAATGAAACCCAAAGATCAATTGATATTATTTGAACAACAAAAATGACAAATGAATACATGCTTCTTTTTTGAGCGTCTTACCATCTCCACCGAAATATTCGTAGTTGTCGTCGTCGTCATAGTCGTCGAATTCATCCGACCAGTCGTCCTCTGTGTAAGCAGTGTCTGTATGAACGAGAGAGGGAGAGGGAGAGGGGGAGAGAGATAGAGGGGGAGAGGTAGAGAGAGGGGGAGAGAGAGTAAGAGAGAGAGGGGAGAGAGAGTAAGAGAGAGAGAGGGAGAGGGGGAGAGAGATAGAGGGGGAGAGGGAGAGAGAGAGGGGGGAGAGAGTAAGAGAGAGAGGGGAGAGAGAGTAAGAGAGAGAGGGAGAGGGGGAGAGAGATAGAGGGGGAGAGAGAGTAAGAGAGAGAGGGGAGAGAGAGTAGGAATACGAAGAGAGGTAGAGAAAGAGTACACAGAAAGAGGAGAGGAAGAGGAGAGAGACGGAGGCGAGAGAGGAAAAGGGAAAGGGTGAGAGAGAGGGAGGAGGGGGGAGAAAGAGAAAAAATAAAGAAGAGGGAATGAAAGAGAGAAAGGGGAGAGATAGATAGATAGAGAGAAAGAGCAAAGTAACAAAGAGAAAGAGAGAGAGAGAGAGAGGGAGGGGGTAGAGACATAACATGTTAGCCCCGCATCAACAATACTTTGTCTTGTTTATAAGTAAACACAAGATGTATTCTCCACTGGGTTATGCTGGAGCTCAGAGGACTGTGTGTATTGGTTGTGTTTCTGACCCGTGGGCTGTACAGGTGGCTCGGGGTTCTGGTATATTCCAGGGGAGGGAGACGCCACGGGCAGGTCGAATCTAACAGACGAGGCAGCGTTCTCCCCGCCACCCACTGGGAAAGTTGAAGTGGAGTACGAGCTGGAAGCATGGCGGAACACCGGAGGAGATACGGGTGAAAGAAGACGCTTCGGTTCTGGGGTTGCTGCTCCTCCTTCGCTTGAGTTCTGGGAGAGAAACGGGCTTCGCAGTTTCCCTGGACAATATGAGATAACATGAAATGACCGCTATTTTACTGGGTCATGGATGTTGTTTAAAGGGCCCGTATTTTCCCACCAGGCGTGATGTTGATTGGCCAAAATCATCCCTATAGTGACATCACAAGTGGGAGTGTCCACCCAGATGCATGATGGATTGATCAGGCTACCAGTTGGTACAGTCCACTGGGTATATATAGGGTAGATTTTGAAATGGCTTGTACTGGCTAATGAACATCATACCTGGTGGGAAAATACCGGGACCTGAGTAGTTGTGGGTCCTACCTGGTTGGGGAGTGAGGGATGCTCCATTGTTGAGACCGGGACTCTGATGGTTTTGCTGGATAAACACATCTCTTGGGTTGAAGGACCTCTGGGAAATCAGCAATTTGGCTTCCTGTGTGCAGTAATAATAAGAATAACTTAGTTTGACGTAGAACACGATGCAAGCTCAACGTTAGTAAATGAGTAATCTTGGATGCAGCAGTCCTACAGTCCTAGTTATTGGTCGAAAACAAATATGAAGTGAAAGAAAGAAAGTGAAACACCCAGATTTGAGACTTTAGATTATTAATCTATAGATTACTTTAGATTATTAGTCTAAAGTCTGATTTGTGAGACTAGTAAGTGAATGACATATGAAGCATGAACATTATTTAAGCGTACGTTGGCTTTCTGTACTGATTCCGCAGTGTTGATCCCAGAGTTCTGGTAGGTTCTGTTTTGCTTTGGTTTCTCTTCCTGAAATGAACACAGGGTTTTTTAGATACCATATAATAAAGAATGAAGCCATGACATGGACTGAACAGGATTGTACCTTGGTGTGAGTCATCTGTTGCGTTATCTCTATTTTTTCCATTTCTTGTTTCTTCTGAAAACTGACAGGACAAATATAGAAATGGTAAAGAATGTGTCATCTTTGTGTGTGTGTGTGTGTGTGTGTGTGTGTGTGTGAGACACAACATACTTATTGTGATTCTTCTTTTCTTTGTCTCTTTTTTCTCGTTCTTTCGCTTGTCTTTCTTCTAGTTGTCTCTTCTCTCGCTCCACCCTCTCCCTCTCTTCCTGCGCTCTTCTACTGGACTCCTTTCTACGCTCTTTCTCCTCCTTCTGCAAATGAACACATTATAAAATACAACAAAATAGAAATACAAATAGTCAGGTATAGTTTGTTCATATTTTTGGAGGGGTTTTGTGTAGAATCTTTTGTATTTTTTCAAATACATTTGAAAAAGAAAAAAGACCTGAGCTTTGGCCCAGAACTGATCTCTGTCGGTTTTCTGAATCTCATCTCTGGCGTTGATTTTCTTGTAAACAGAAACCTGCTGTAACATAACATAATGTAACATGACGTAATTTAACAATAACATAACACGTGACTTATTAGGTATTTTATCTTACCGTTTTCTGTTGCTCTATCTCTCTTTTTTCTATTTCTAGTATCTTCTGAAAACTCCTGTATGAAAAACAAAAACATCAAACGTCTTGTGTGTGTGTGTGTGTGTGTGTGTGTGTCAGTCAAGACGTACCTATTCTCAACAAGCTGGGTGCTCTTTTCCTTGTCTCTTTCTTCTCGTTCTATCGCTTGTCTTTCGTCTAGTTGTCTCTTCTCTCGCTCCACCCTCTCCCTCTCTTCCTGCGCTCTTCTACTGGACTCCTTTCTACGCTCTTCCTCTTCCTTCTGCAAAAGAAAATATGAAATATGAAGAAAAAAAACAGTGGTAAGTAAAGTTAAATAAAGTTAAAGAAATACATTCAATAATACATACAGAAAACATGTAACGACAGAAATATTTTGGGGGATTTTATGTCGAATTTTGTATATTGAAAAAAATAATAATAATAAAAAAGACCTGAGTTTGGGCCCAGAACTGATCTCTGTCAGTTTTCTGAATTTCATCTCTCGCGTTGATTTTCTTGTAAACAGAAACCTGCTATAACATAGCACAGCATAGAGTAATATGACATAACATAACACATAGCATGGCATAACACAGCATAACATAGCGTATAGCCTAAGGTAACGGTAGCTAATGTAAGGTTAACATAACATGATGTAACACATAAAGCTCCCCCGAAAAACGTGTTTTTCCTGTGGTGTGCTTCAACCACACCAGGAATGGGACTTTAATGTACCAATTGCGTGTGTGTGTGTGTGTGTATGTGTGTGTCTTTTCATATGCACTGTATCATAATAAGCTCTGATACTGACTGGAGAGTATTTTACCTCATCTTACCGTTTTCTGTTGCGCCATCGTTTCTTTTTCTATCTCTAGTATCTTCTGAAAACTCCTGTAAGAGACAGATACAGTGTGTTATTTATGTGTGTGTGTGTGTGTGTGTGTGTGTGTGTGTGTGAATGTGCCAAGATTGACCTATTCCGATGAATCTGGGGCTTTTCTTTTTGTCTTTCTTTCGCTTGTCTTTCCTGCAGTTCTCTCTTCTCTCGCTCCACCCTCTGTTTCTCTTCCTCCACTCTTTTACGGGACTCCTTCTGACGAACCTGCTCATCCCTCTGCACCAGAGTATAGTTTAAAGTACAGAGTCAAAAAATGTGTTTTCTATATCATTTAGAAGTTCTACTTTGAATTAAACAAATACGAATTGAAACCTGAGTTTGAGCCCAGAAGCGATCTTTGCCAGTTTTCTGAATCTCATCTTTGGCGTTGGTTTTCTTGTACACAGAACCCTGCCATGAGAACAAGAAGTCCTTTGTTATTATGGTGTGTTTGTGGACATGTGTCTATGTGTGCATGCAGTATATGTGTTTACCACAGGTCCCCTAGGAACATCACAATGTTCAGTGGCTTTTCTGTGGAAGTTAAAGTTGACTCCTGATGCTTTGGCCACTTTGGCCAAGATGGTCGCCGGGTGGACGTCGTCCTCCGCCCGGGCGTTCACAGTCACATGAGCCCCCTGTCATCACAGATATGATGTCATCACTGTGCTTAGCGACAATATCATTAGTCGGCTTATCGATGATTGATCATTATATCATTATATATATTGAGGGGCAGGATAGTGTACCGCTAGGGTGTTTTTCGACTCCCAGCCGAAAGGTACTGGGTTCAAACCCTGATGTCCCCAACCTACATGTGCCCTAACCCCTACATTCTCCTAAATTATGATATGTCCATTTTCACTGTGAGTTGCTTTGGATAAAAGTGTGTGCTAAATGACAGATAGTAAATAGTAGTAAATGTTAAACGGTTCAGTCAGACTCACCTTGAGGAAGTTTGCCATGGAGGTGACATGGTTGGCGTACACACCCTTATGAGAGTCCTTCACACCCTCCCCTGTCTGGTACGCATGCACGCACGCACACACACACACGCACACATGCACAAACACGCACAAGCGCATACACACACACACACACACACACACACACACACATGATCGCTAAGGGAATACCACTGGCAATGTATTCCGTATTGTGTGTGTGTGTGTGTGTGTGTGTGTGCGCGTGTGTGCTGTGTGTGTGTGTGTGTGTGTGTGTGTGTGTGTGTGTGTGTTCTATGCTGTTCTCACCCAGTTGATGAGGACATATTTGGGGAGTCCAGAGTTGGGATCCTTAACGCAGCAGAACGCATACATCACCTTCCCACTGCTCAGCTCCTCCACCATCTCCTCCAGCCCCCC
>OMNO01060595.1:12470-22470 GCA_900303215.1 Trachyrincus scabrus
CTGCAGAGACACTCTTGCTCTGTGTGGAGTTACTCTGAGCTCATTAGGGTGGAATCAGACTCATCTGTCTTACTGCACACATCACTCACATGTGCACAAGGTGGCAGTGATCACGAATCAACCAAATCAAAATATGTAACAGAAAGGGGCGTCAAAGATGTCTCACAAAGGTGTTTGACCATTCTAGCCAAGTCTCAATTAAACGCCACCATCTGTGTTATCTGGTGGCTGTGTTTTACTCTTGACTGGAGGGAGAGGGGTTACCCAGCTGTGTAGCATGGATATACAGTATAGCATGCCAGTATGGCTCTCTATTCATTTCCATCATGCTTTATTCATTTCAAATACGCTCACCCAGCACAAACACCTTGATACCTCCTGGGAATACTGTATCCACCAGAGCACAGAGCGGGCACATTAGTGTCTCCTCCCTGTCAAGAACAAGCCCTGTAGCCATCTCACGCTAGTTCTGAAATGTAGGCAGAACTGAAAGTGTCTTCATAATCATTTTATAGAGGGGAATTACTGTGTGCTATATTTTATCTAAATTAGCTTAAGTTAAGTTTTTGTTCCAACTAAAGTGCACACGCGTGTATGCGTATGCGGACACACACATACACACACACGCACACACAGAGACACACACACACACACACACACACACACACACACACACACATGAATAATAAATATATTGCATTGTCTGGACTAATTGCTATTTGCTCATTGCTATTCATTCACCCATTGTGGGTGTGCTCTGATACCTTCAATGATGAGTCTGTCAATGTTACGCACATGCTACTTTGAAAATGAGTTTGTCTTTGTCTATTCTAGTTCATGTTGTCATGATGCACTGCATCTAACTAACATCTAAGCACTCCTGCTATTACATGACTAGGCTAATGTTTAATAAAATAAATTATCATCTGACAGGGGCAGGGATGATTGAATAGAGACAGTTCATTTCACATGTATTGATACTCTTCATGCACGCAAGCACGTATGCGCACACACACTTAATTTCACATGTATTGATGGACTCCTGGTCCTCTGGTCATGCAGTGCTCTGAGATGGCCAGGAAAGCTACAGTCTACAGACTGGTTTTCCACTGGCTCTCATCAGGGAAGGTCATCCCACACCGCTCCAGGCAGCTGGAGATGGTTGTCAGCCAGCAGACTCTGGCTGCTCTACCAACTCTATTGTAGACAGTAGAACAGCAGGAGCCACACATGTGAATGTGAGATCCTGAATGAGCTGCTAGGCTCTGTGAGCGTCTCTGCTAACAAGGTCTGCTAACAAGGCTGCTAAGGAGCCCCAGGTCCTTGCAGCTGTCCTGATTATGGATCATCCTCAGCTGTGTGTGTCCGGACCTGCCAGGGAAGAGCCTCCTGGGACATTTACAACAAACACACGTCTAGCAAGGTCAGTGTGTGAATTCCAGACTGGAATGAATCACATGACTGCATTTCCAAATGTTAATAATCTCCGGATCCCTGAATTCCAGTTTTGCTGGAATTGGTGAATTGGAACCCCTTGATGATGTGGTTAAGGTCCGTGTATGGCTATCATTAGGCTACCCTCACCATCTTTATTGATTAAACATGTGTGGTGGCCTGTTATATATATATATATATAAATTATGTAGCCGTATGGTTGTGTTATGGAATAATGAGGACATGATGCATTATCCATGTTTGTGCTTCTGAATTGAATTCAGAAGCAGCTTTTCTTCCTTATCATCAGCCATATTATTCATGAAGCAGCACTGATCTGAATTCAGATCTTCTGTCAAATGACTTGAATGTTGCATGAAGCGTCTTGGGCTGAGGGACAGAGGCTCACTGCTACTACACTGTTTTTAACTGTGATATCAGCCTGTCACAGGTTCAGTCCTCCACTAGAATGAAACCTGTTCTGGTGCAACAGGGGGAGAAGAAATTATACAACATGGTTTTGATGTTATTTCATCCAAATATTGTATGGTTTAGAAATAACCCCGGGCAGTGTAAGCTTCAGACCTCTGCAACATCCAGCCAAGAATATTAAGAATTTTTTTTCCAAAAATGAAAAAAAAAACAGCAACCCTCATCTCCTGCTCTCTCATTCGCTCGCTTTCCTAACTATCTTGAGCAGATAATGTCGTGTGCGTTCATGTGGAACGGCCATTTTAAAATGCCAAGTGGCTTGTTTTGTTGCAAGCCTTAATATGCAAATGAGGAAAGATCATGAATAAAAATGCATGTATACTGCAGCGACAACTTTTTGAATTTTAACATTTAAATGATGTCATTTGAACCTGGACCATTATGCAAATATGGTATGATAATATTAACTAAACTGCTTCTCCTATCCACAAAAAAGGGAACTTGCATTTCTAATTTTCCAGTCCATCACTTTGTCTTGGCTCGAATGTTGCTTGATTGTAAAGTAAATAGTGATCCAAAGCAAATCTAACTAACGCAACCGTTTCAAAAATACACAGACACTTTTTAATTAATATAAGAAAGCGCAAACATCCTATTCATTAATACATTGTCACTCCCTCTGGTGATATGAAAAAGACAAATTATGAATATCAGCCACCATCCTCATTATTATTTTTATTATAATCCTTGTTATTGATACTTCACACAGTTCAGTTTAAATAAAACGCCTCTCTTATCAAACCTAAATGGTGGAAAGATGCTCTTCAGTTACCATTTAGGATTTACACACAACAATATATTTTACAAAATATGATTAACTTTTATTTCTCACCATTTACCTGTTAATCTCAACATTTGCATATGGTTGATAGTAGGTGCGATGTTTTAAATTTTAAATGTATTATCATTTGGCACTCTCCGTGAAATACGTTTTTGAATTTGTCCCAATTTATGAGAAGAAACAATTCATAATATCATGCCTTGAGTCTTCCTCAAGCTGCCTTCTTTGGCAGCTCATTCCATTGTGCAATTATGAATCAGCTTTCTGCCAACCAATAATCTATTGATCCTACTAATTGATGGTCGATTATAGAGTAAGGCAAACAGGTGACTAAAGAAACCAATAGAGTGTTTTGTGTGTGTGTGTGTGTGTGTGTGTGTGTGTGTGTGTTTGTGTGTGTGTGTGCGTGTGCGTGCGTGTGTGTGTGTGTTATTAATGTGTATTGTTTTTCTCTCTTACTGAGTAGTAATTATGTAGAGTAGGTCTAATTAACTATGTACAAACACAGCTCTATGTGGAAAGACATGTATACGGTACATGTATAAATATGCACACACATCACTTCCCATGTATAATGTGATCATGATGATAAGTCCCTGTTAGATAATAGTCTTTGTACATTCTAGTAGGCCTACAATGTACTCTTTTAACAAAGGTAGCTCTTTCTGTGGTTTCCCTACAGCCTTGTTGATACTGACCTGGCTGGTATTTATAGAGAGAAGCTAGGCTCGCTCTCTCTTTATTCTGCTGCTTTGTGACTGAGTCTCCTGCCGTGATACACTGCTGAGAGACCTTCTGGAACAGATGATGTTGGGAGACCAGGAGCCATACAACTGCGTCCTCCTCCTCTCTCTCTGTTTGCCACTCCTTCTCTCGTTGTTTTCCGCTAAGGCTCCGGACCGGTTGTCCGTATGTGTCCGATTGTGTTTGTGCGTGGACTTAAAAAAAGCATATCAAACACTGTTTGTGGTATTGGCATGAGTGGTCTTCTAGAAAACAGGCGGTATTCGTCCCTTCGGATATTTTACATAATTGCTCAGACTGGGTTTTCAATTTTTTATTACGCTGCATCAGAGAGGATTATTGGATTTTCTGACCTCCGTAATATGGTTCTTATTGGAAACTGAATGAGTAATCCCATTGGAGAACACAGGAGTGAACCTGAGTCTCTCAACGAGGCTGTGGTTGAGCTGTCCTCGTGTCTTAGTCTAGGTTAACCGTCTCACGAGACCATGAACTGGACATATTGGACGCTGAGAGGGAGAACTGCTTTGCCCTCATAGATAGACTCAATGTCATCTTGGTCTAAGATTTCCTAATACACGTTGCCATATGGAGACTTTCATCAGCCTTATACCAGTCATATTAAAATATATTGAATGGAATCGAATTATCTTTGATAACGCTACATCTGAGTTTAGGAGAGCCATCTTTACATGTGTGATCGTTTTGTTTCTTTTTTCCATGTTGTGTTCTGCTTCCTCTTCTCTCTGCTCTCTTCTTTTCCTTCACAGTTGCTCTTCTTTTTCCTCTCTTCTCTCCATCCTCTCCTCTCTTCTTCTCCTCCACCACCATCCACATGTATCATTGTGCCGGGAAGAGTCTATTACAGGGCTCTCTCTCTCCGTCCACAAGAAGATGAGTAGGAAACTCTCATCGAACCAGTCTTTTTATCCTATAAATCCCCTGGATCTCCACTGAGGCTACCCGTCAGGGCTACCCATGAGCTCTAGGCTGCTCCCACACAATTACCCATTTCACCAGTTTTCATGGTGTGTGTGTGTGTGTGTGTGTGTGTGTGTGTGTGCAGGTTTACCTACTTTATCAGCAATCAAAATCAGGAATGTATTACAACAGCAATTGCTGTTGTAATACATTCCTGATTTTGATTGCTGATAAAGTGTAAGTGATACAAGTAATCTAATATCTCTTAAAAAGATAAAACCCTTAAAACATAAAATTATACTACGGTAAGATGTTGGCTGATCTGCACAAGACCACCCGGGGTTTTATTGTTGTGTTGTATTTGCAGCTATTTAGCACGAGTGAAGATATACAGATTGGAGTTCTGTTCTTTATTCCTTGTTCAGCATCCTGTATCAGCCACAACCATAAAACCCTTCCATTATTCATAGAAATGATATTATGCATATCCATATAGCTGAATCACACACCAGTGATTTCTGTCTCTATATGCAATGACTTACTGTCTCCTCAGTCACTTGGCACTAAGCTGTTTGCCTCGACTTTGTCATTCTTAAACCATTCTCTGCATGATCTTCATCATCACAGCGTAGTTCTCCCTCACCCACTTTGCTTCAGTTCCCCGGAGATCTGAATCAATGCGGATCCTTTTCAGCCCGTATCTCCTTTGTAAAACACATTTCACACTGTGTCATCATGTTAAAGCTTGTAGTCTGATTCTTAGATTTCAGCCCGTTGGATCCAAAGTCCTCAGATGAAAGTTATTAATGCCATCAGTGAGACACAAGACGTGCCCTTGTTGAATTGTAGCATCCAAGTAGCATCAGATATGGTAGCTGGGGTTGATATTTCAGATAAGGACCATTGTAAAAAACGGCTATAAAGAGATAATAGTAATGTGGATCTGGGTCCACCTCACAGGGAAGCACTGTCTCAGTTTGGTGCTTTGTCCTTTAGACTAAAATGTCTAATGTTATGAGGTCTAGGATTCCTAATGAGTAGAATATTCTCTCTGATGATGAGTTGTTGGGGAGGAATGTGTAAATAAATAGCACACATGCGCACAACCCTAGCTACTGCTTGAGTTAAACTCGATAGACAGAGAATATGATTCGACTTTAACTTCCAGGTTAGAGGTCACGGAGGTGAAAACAGTCATATAGCTCCCATGGAGTCTGGGACAAAGGACAGGGTGAGGTTCAGTGAATGACAGCCGGTAGCTCCAATCATATTCTCGTCTCTCTTTGCCACTTCTTCATATAATCACTCAAATACCACGAGAGAGAGCTTCTATGTACTTGTTTCATAACCTTGGTGACCTTTTTGAACCTTTGCGTTCTTCATTTTCTACACTTTTTAAAGGGTTATTATATTCTATGCAGGGTATAACAGATGACTCCCCGTTCTCACTTTTCTATCAGTTAATTTAAGTGTTAATGTGCTAGCCTGCTAGCTGCTTTCTGATTAAGACTAAAAATCTACTGAATGGCCAATTCAGTCATATTTTAGTACAATGAGTGTCCTCCCTCTTTTCTCTAAGTTGCCACTGGAACTTTATATGAAGCTTGATAAGAAAGCGTACATTTCTATGGTAATTTGCATTGCACAAAAGCACATTGTCACGATGAATGAGAGTTCACGGCTGGCTGTTGGAGGGATTGTCTTTTTTTCCGTCCACGTTGTATTGATCTTGTATGGATCCCTAGAGCAGGTGTGAGGTGTGTCATGACTCTGTTTCATTGTCTCTCTCTAACGTTGGTAATGCAGAAGACAACAGACAAGATATCACCAACCATCTGTTAAAATACAGAATATGGACAATATGGAGGCATATGCTTATGAGTTTTGAAAAATGGTGACAGTAAATATGGGCTACTGCAGATTTTGTTGAGTTTATATCAAGCAACAGACATTTCCAAGCAAGTAAAATCATCTCTATTCATCTGTATGAGCTTCTTTTCAGAGTCATGAGGGACAGCCCGTCCTCCAAGTCTCTTCGTCTTTCTGTTTGCACACGGCCACTACATACTCATCTGTGAGAGTAGACCCTATTTAATGAGTGCACACGTACTTCACTTGTTACCATGGTGACAGTTAGTTAGCGTTAGTCTCTGTGAAGACATGATTAGAACAGTTTCATTCTGAAATTATTATTATCATTATTCAATCCACTGACTTTGTATTGGGTATTAATGAAATAATGGTGAAATATTTCCACACCCGTCATTTTAATTACAAACTGCAGCCGATTGGGTTAACTAAGAACAATACCTTTTATTTTTTAACAATACCAATTATTTTTTGATAAAAAACAAATAACTTATTTACTATGTAAGTTATTTAATGTAATCTAGTTTGTTTTCTAGTTTGTAATCTTCCAGGGCTAGGTTTTTACAATAAATCCTATACTGGCCTCCCTCACACCTATTACTCTTCCTCATGACCTCACCATAACTATTTATGGTTTAAATAATCTATTATCAATCTATTCTATCTAGATGTCATTTCTTTTAAAATGAGTATGTTGAGTAAAATATAAATCAGAAGACAAATATTTTAAATAAAGTTACACTACACTACTAAAGTTAAATAAAGTTACGCTACTTGATTTATTTGCCCATTCAATCACCGGCACTATTATTGAGATAACATAGTTATGCCAATAATATTTCATATATAATATGTACCTTAGCAGCATTTAAACTTTAGGTGAACCACTTCTACATCACTACATTATCCGTATGACATCATCATCTTTCTTCCTTCAGTGTTTTCCATTTTGTGAAAGCTAATCTTATATTACTGGAGGTTTTTGTTAAGGGATGTTATGTTTTGGATTTGCACTGAACCTTGTCTTTCAAAGAGGGGTAGGATGAGCTGGTGTGCCAGAATTTGAATACAAAAATAAATGCTAATTTGACAAGACTATAGAAACATTGTTTGGGGGACTGGTTATGAAACCTGTTGAGGATAAGAGTATTTCATTGTGTGTAACCCTTCTCATGGCAGCTGGTTAAACAAATTATTTAAGAATGTTGAAACATTGAGCAATGCAGCTTTTAGTGATGCTTTTGTATTGTGGAATACTCATCCATCCTGTCGACCCTCTCTAGTTAGTCTACAGAAAATTAGTTCAACATGTAATTGAATTAATTTCAAATGTATTAAATGTTAATGCTACCTGAATAATTCAAACATGTCTACCGGTATTACTGGTTTACTGTACTATGTCTTTTGTGATCAAGAGAAAAAAAGATCCAAGATTAGTTAGAAGAGTTTTGACAGATTCTGTGAATTATGTATTTCCATTATTTATTTTCTTTATCCTCTGGCAGAGAGAGGACACCTTATCAATACGACGCAGACAGGTCATGGTGAACTCACTCTCTCACTTTCTTCTTCTCTGGTGCACAATAGCAATTGATGACTTGTTTGCTGTTGCCATGGAAACTACCTGACTGGATGGGGTGCAATGCTGATATTAGGTTTGGTACCTAGCCTCTGACATTCCCAGAAATAACATTGATGATTGTATAGGAGAGTTTCATGGAGTCAGCTTCATCTAATGCTGCCACCCCAGTGCTCTGTTGGATTACATGTATTTAAAGATGATGGTTTAACATTACACTGCACATACACCAGAGAAAAATGAGGTCCCTGGATGTCATCAACTCTCCAATATTTAGTCACCTCAATGTCAGAACATTCAATTCAGAGTTGATCTGTCTGTGTGGAATAGCACTTCATATTATTGACTTGGACAGTGGGACAGTTACACTGTCCCCCATCAGACTTAAGTATCATTATCAATGACAACCTGATTGGAGGAAGGCACAGCATGTCCTGCTGAATCCATGTATCAGTACACGTGTGTGTGTGTGTGTGCGTGCGTGCACGTGTGTGTGTGTGTGTGTGCGCTTCAGCGCCGCCTTGTTTTTATCAAACAGAGAGGCTCTTAACATTCCCGCCACATAAAAACCTTGCTAACCCTTCCTCCTCGACGTCAATCCTCATCAAACATTTGCTTCTCACCTCGAAAACCAGCTGTCTTTTTTTCTACATTTCTCAAAATAGGTTGTCTACACTGGTGTGTCAAAGAGGCCTCCTCTGAATACCAATTCAGACACTTAAATTGTCTCCTCCCTCTGTGTTATTTCATAGCCTCCTCTGTTTCTCCTCGTTTAATGCGTACCTACGGAGAAACAAGCGGCGCACGCTTCTCCGGTGTTTAAACAGAGCATTAGTTCTGCTACTTAACGTTTAGTTGAAGCTTAAATTGCGGCGAGATACGCCCGGCCGAAATAGCGCGGTCTCAGATACAAATACAGAGTGAGGCAGTGAGAGAGACTGAAGAGCGGCTGTGGGGCCCAGGGAGGTGGCCTACAGCGACCTGGCTAAAGTGCCCTTCTGGCTCCTTGCTGTCGTCATCCTTTGCTTGAGCCACTGCCCCTCGCAATGTCTGTGCACGGCCCTGCACTGCAGCATGTAACGACAGCGTGCCGACGTGCCCCGACCCCCCCTCTCTCGTCGTGGTGGATGCTGGTGCTTCATAAATAGCTGCACCACCAACTCTCTCTAATGTGACGGACTGCTTTAGTGCTCGGGCCGATGACCAGAAGATATGTCCGGCGGTTGTGATTGTACTTGTACTCGTGGAGTGACTGAGAGAAGGTGCGTGAACCGCGATGGCGCGACGACGTGACTGGAATTCTTGTCCGGGTCATAACGTATCATCATCACGTAATGGTGTCTAGTAGCATAGCTGTGATGTCAGTGATCACCCTCAAATGTTTGTTCTGAACTTGACTTTCACGCATGTTGAGTGACGTTCCAAATGTGCCTACTCTTCAATGAAAATGTCTCATGAATAGATTATTATCGTCCTGCCACTTTTGAGGGGGAAAAATGCATTAAATAATGAGACACAACCTGGGGCCCTCTACTTGGTTAATGTGTAATTATCTCTGAGTGGGGGAGGTGAAAGATGATTGGTCCATGGCAGGCTTGTTGCCTGCAGGCCTGACATCAGTTTAGTTGTCCAAGGCCGAGTGTCATCCCGCTGAAACCCTCTGGAGTGACTCCTGCTCCGTCTGCCGGCCCTCAGAGACAAGAGTTCAGGGGGGAAAATGGCCCCATATGTGCTCCGTGTGAACACACGTCCCCACAGGGGCCACATTCTGATGCTACAGCGGTCTTTTTAACTACTTTCCTAGGACACAACTATGCATGTGTACCTAATGAAATGGTTACTTTCTTGATACGCCGCAAAACAAACTTTTAAGTCCGCTTATTGTGTCGCTTCGTCTCTTTTATCCACCTGGGTGTCCTTTGGAGTGCGACCGTGTTTGCAGCGCTGCACTCAAATCCGCGGGCGTAAACAACCGTGGATAAAATCGACCACGCGACACGAGGAATGGATTTAAAGGTCTGTTTCTCAAAGAATAAAAAAAAAGGTTTTTCATAAGGACACATGCGCGAGTGCTGTGGGTAATTTGAAAATATTCGGCACGACATTGAAAAGTTGTTGAAAACACCAATGTGACTTCGTCCCCAGTGATCTGCTCTGGCATGAGAAGGCGACCCTGTCGC
>OMNO01060657.1:2235-22598 GCA_900303215.1 Trachyrincus scabrus
TGTGTTGCAAGCAATTATCCCAAAAAACAAGCGTTTTACTTGGTGGTAATGCTATTACATGTGGAACAAATCCGTATAAAGTTAAAAGCCTAGTTGTAGCCTACCTTGCACAGCCCCCTTGACAACCATTATAAATCCATTCCACAATTCCTCTGGATCCAATTCCACCCAACCCGGTTCTGGATACAACAGGACAATCTAGCAAACACATTTTCATATTATTTTCGGTTTAGACAAACAAAGTCAACAAATAAAATTCGAGTGCAGAAATCAAGTAAAATACAACATTTTAAAAGAAGGGCAATAGTGCTTAAGTGCAAAGCAAAGTGTCTGAGCTAGTTAAAGGCTAAAGTGAAGAGATACGTTTTTTGCTTTGTTGAAAAAATATTTAGAACAGACAAAATAGCAAAGAAGAAGGGTTAATAACATACCTTGCTGTTGCATGACCCTCGGACCTTGGCTTCCTTGTCAAAGACCTGACATTTAATTGTGGTTGTCCCTACGTCCACAGACAAGACGAAACTTTCCTTTTTAAATGCATTGCTTTGAGTGTCCATCTTCTACGCCGATTAGGCGTACACACACATATCAGCTACTGCCTTTTCTGTTTACTGCATGCAGTTGACTTTAGACCTTGAATCGTACTTTGAAAACTAGGCTAAAAAAATATAAATGTCGCGTATATTCCGCTATTGAACCGTACCTCGGTATACACGGCTCCAGCCGACGCTACTATGTGAAGTCCGTTTTCTGCATTTGAGTATTTGAGCGACCGTGTTATTGTACTTTGACGTCACGACTCGTTTCGAATGAGCGGGTACACGCTTTGTCCAGGTGATAAACGGTAACGGGTAACGCCGAGGGATGTGGGAAGATGTGTACTTGTTCGGGTTCCGTACAACTTGACGCATGCGCATGAAGAGTTGTGCCATGTGTTGGTGTGTGTGTGCGCTCTCAGGTCTGTCTCGCACTACGAGACTACACATGTTTTGTTAGCGACTGAATTACACACCACAAACTAATAATCAATGGTTGTCAGAACAATGGCAGCATCAGACGTAAGATTTACATTCGTTCCGTTACATTACGTTAATATGTGTGCTGCACACACTTTATTAACTCTTTCGTAGAATTTTGGTAGCATAAATGCTACTAGGTAGCCATACATTATACACGTGCACTTGGAAAATTGTGTTGTTTTTCGTTAATGTGATCTCTTGCTAGAGATGATGTTCTCCGATGTTTGATGCAAAATCACTACCTGTTATTTTAGATTGTGAACCCTAAAAAAGACCAACCGATGGCAGACGAAGCAGTCGATACTGGTAAGTCGCTGTAACTGTTGGTTTGGAGATTTTGCGTGTGTATTTATGACGCTGTAACTGTTGGTCTGGAGATTTTGCGTGTGTATTTATGACTATGAGACAACAATGTATGTACTGTGCAACAGTGAAAGGGAAAAGGAAAGCGGAGTCAGAGGCCGAGATTTGCCCATCAAAGAAACCTAAGACCATAAATGATGGTATGTACAGACTACAGTGTCTACTTATGTGTGCTAAGAGCTCTTGAGCTGTGCACATAATTTCATTTTCCCCTTTTGTTTTCCTTTTTATAGGTTTCTGTATTTTTGTTGGCAATTTGAACAAGACCAAGAACTATGAAGAAGTCAAAATGGCCCTTGCAAATTACTTACTGACACAAAGTCTGTTGGTCCAGGGTATTAGACTAGACACTAACAGGTGAGCGTGATATATTTCAATTCTATTTGGCTCATGTGTCTTGCAATCAAATTCTGAACGCTGTTGATTTGTATTCATACAGGACATTCGCATACGTAGACTTGGCCTCTGAGATAGACTTGACTAAAGCCTTGACTCTGAATGGTAAAAAGGTCCTTGATTTGCCCTTGAGGATTTCCAAAGCTAAAGTCAAGGTCAAAGATGACAAGAAGAAGAAGAGGGTGAAACCTACACCGGAGCAGAGAGCAGGTAAAATGACAAATAGTCAAAACATCAGAATAGATGAGATGTTGTTGGGTTGACAAAATGGTAGTAGTATTATGATTTGAATCAGTTATGTGTGTGCAGATGAGTGGAGAGCCATGCTTTATAAACAAGTGTGTGTCATAAGTACTTGCTTAAGTAGTGTGTGTTGTGACTTGTGTGACTTGTTCTCTTTTACAGACAAGTTTTCCAAGTGGTTGTCGGTGACAAACCTTCCCCACAAGGCAACGAAGGCAGAGGTTATGGCCATCTTTAAAACCGCAGTTGATGTGAAGTTCCCCGGAGGAACCGGCGGCCCAAGCAGAGGGTGAGCCAAGAGAACCTCTATTAACTAATTTAGCAGATGCTTTTATCCAGAAGAGGCTGTGCATTCAGATCAGACATCTTGCTCAATGGATGACTACATCTGGGGAATCGAACCCAGTACCTTTCATCTGGGAGTTGCAACACCATAGCCAGCGGTGACACGGAACTTACATTTTTGTTGCAATAGTATTGTATTTTCTCTTTTGTTGCAATATTTGTATTATGTATTTTGGCCTATGTGCAATGCTAGAATCCCTATAGCCATGGTCAAGTTAGTTGGAATACATCTACATGATTGTTTCATGGATTCTATTTCCTCCATTTTAAAACTGTGATTCCATGAAACATTTCGACAGCATTGCAATTGTGCACTTTGAAACCAAGGAGCTTGCTGAGAAAGCATTGAAGAAGAAACGAGGGAAGAAACTCAGAGATAGAGTGATAAAGATCAACACTTACCGGTCAAAAGGGGATGCCAGTGTCGACGATGAAAACACTCCAGGTAAGAGTTTAGTTTGAAAGTAGTGACGCTTTTCAACACAGAAACGTATTGAAAAGTGTCTTCAAAACACTACGTATTGTTGGCTAAATACTACAGACGCTGGTATTATTTGAACGATGCCGTTTAAGAAAATCTATTTATCTATTTATTTTAGCTATCGCACCAGAGAGTGCTCCAACTAACACACTGATTATTAAAAACCTGCCCCGTCTGGAAAACGAGGAGAAGCTAAAGAAGATCTTCAAGAAGTCTGTTGGTATCAACGTACCAAAAGACGGTAGCAACGCGAGAGGGTAAGACGGTGTATTACAGTGTATCCTCAAGGGCTACCAAACCTTGTCATGCCGTGACCTACTTGTGGAGGTGCTTTTGGACCCACCAAACATTCTGAGCAGTAAAATGTATATTTTAGAATCTTTTTGGTGATACAAATGTTTATTGTGGACTGCGATCTACTGCCGCGACCCACTTATGGGTTGTGACCCACAGTTTGAAAACCACGGCCCTAGACCCTAATGTTTTGTAAAAAAAAATAAAAAAAGTGTTGCAACCAAAACACTTGACCTTACTGTTTTCCACAGATTTGCGTTTGTGGACTTTAAAACTGTCGAGGATGCCGAAGAGGCCATGGAAATGGCACAAGGAATGATGATACTGAAAAAGGCAATCCAAGTTGCATACTGCAATACTAAGTTCCGGCCAGTGGCTAGCGAAGGTATTTGTGATTTTCTTTCGGCCATAATGTTAATTCTGTGTGTGCCCGATACATTGGCTCGTATTAGTGTTTATTAAATGATCCCTATTAGCTGAAAACACTGTAGTCTGCTAGTCTTCCTGGGGTCCACATATAACGCATAAGGAAAACCAGCGTTAAAACAATGAAATTGAGATCACAGAAAGAATAGAACGGATGATCGAATACAATAAATACATTACAGAAACAATCCAACAAAAACACGAGTATTATGATCAGAAAGTATTACCACTAATCTGCTACTAGGAAGTAATGTTTAATCACTTCAAATGAATGAACACGGACTCACTAATCACATGTGCTCTTTTGTAGTTCTCTTAACAACGCTGATGGTGACAGGACTGGCTGAGAAAACCAGCGAGGAGACTCTTAAAACTGCATTCGAAGGGTGCACGAGTGCCAGGATCATTCGAGATATGACGGCAAAATCTAAAGGGTATTTATCTTGCAATGTATTTGATTTTTTTCCGTTTTGGGGTCTGAGGACGTAGCTACAGAGATGTAGCTACGAAAAGAGTTAAAGTGTGTGCAGCACACATAACATTGATGTAATGGTAGGATGTTAATCCGTTTTATTACGTCATTGTTTTGCCATTGTTCTGACAACCGTTGATAACAAAACATGTGTAGTCTTGTAGTCTGAGACAGACCTGAGAGCTCGCATATCAGAACACATGGCACGTACATTGTTGTCTCATAAACATAAGAGACAACAGTCATAAATACACACGCAAAATCTCGAAACCAGTTAGTGACTTACCAGTATCGACTGCTTCGTCTGCCATCGGTTGGTCTTTTTTAGGGTTCACAATCGAAAATAACAGATTTTGCAAAAAATAAATCAAACATTGGAGAACATCATCTGTAGCAAGAGATCACATTCAAGAAAAACAACACCATTTTCCAAGTGCATGTGTATAATGTATGGCTACCTAGTGTGGCTGACAACCATTGATTATTAGTTTGTGGTGTGTAATTCAGTCGCAAACAAAACGTGTAGTCTTGTAGTCCGAGACAGACCTGAGAGCACACACACGCCAACACATCCGTACAAACAAGTTGTACGGAAGCCGAACAAGTACACATCTTCCCACATCCAGCATCTAATGACACGGAGTCGCTAACTCGGGTTTACCCGCTACCATTTATTACCAGGACAAAATGTGTACCCGCTCATTTCGAAACAAGTCGTGAGGTCAGATTACCATAGTCAGACACTTTACCGTCTGCTGTGTGATATGTTTCCAAGTGAAATTATAAGCACAGGTCATGACATAGGAGGAAGGTGATTGGATTTGGATCGTGCCATTGTATGGGGGGGGTTAACGCCATCACACATTGTTTTCATATGTAGAGACGGAGAAAGATGGGTTGATTGCCGGGTACGCTTTACACAGGCTTTACATGTACATGTGTCGATGTACAGACATAAAATATAGTAATAAGTCGTATATAAAGGCAATATTATGGTTATTAATGTGTTAAAGGAATAGAAGGTATGATGTAAAATACAATTTTGTTGCGTAGGTAAATAATATAATACTGGGGTAACGAGGTGCGAAAAACCTTAACCATTTCTTACCTTTCCTCAGGTTCGGCTTTGTTGATTTTGCCCAGAAAGAAGCCTGTCAAGCTGCGAAAGAGTCCATGGAAGACTGTGAGATAGATGGCAAGAAGGTGACTCTGGCCTACGCCAAGCCCCAGATCACCCCTCCTAAACGGAAGCTTAAAAAACAGCGTAAAAAACAGCGTAAAGCACAGCCTGGAGGCCAGCCTGAAGATAAGCCTGAATCTCAACCCGAAACTCAGCCGGGAGATGAACCTAAACCTGAACCTAAAGCTCAACCTGCTGGTGATGAATCTAAACGGTCAAAGCGTAGAAGGAACAAGAAAAAAGGTAATGTTGAGATTGACTTGAAGGTGATTGTGAAATGAATCTGATTCAGATTAATTTGACTGAACCAAGCTTTGACTTTAAACTGTTGGGATGCACCCAACACAACGCATCTATCAGCAATTAATATCGCCCATTTTGGCGATATTACACATTTTGGCTGATATCTCATATTGTGAATATAACAGAATAATTGTCTGGTAAAAATGCTACTCGCCCTAATTTACAAATTTGTTTTTGTCTTTTAAGGTCCAAAACCGCCAGCACCAAATGAAGCAAAAGATGACGCAAAGGATGGAACAGAGGATGGAGAAAAAGATGGAGAAAAAGATGGAGCAATGGATGTGGAAAAAGAAGCAGAAGTTAAAGAATAGTTTATAAAGACTCTTTGTTCTCCAATATCTTCCTTGTTGGATACTTCGTTTTCACATTTCTCCAGGAGATTAAAATATCGATATACATTCTCTGGGGAAATGTTTTTCTATTGATTATGTATTGTGTTCCAAATCCATTGTCATTTTATTTCAGAATATTGTATTGGTTATAATGTTCTGGCTCAATTCTGTTGTGATTCTGATTGATATGCAAGCATCAGCTAATGTAGTGCTACAGTGTGAATAACTTCAGAATAACAGTGTTCATTTAATTGTTTTAACGCCCCTATCCAGTATGTCAGGGGTCCCCAACCTTTTTATCACTGCGGACCGGTTTAATGTTTACAACATCCTTGCGGACCGGCTGATAAATAATGTCTGTCAATACCACATCGGCTGTTGCGTCTCTCTTTTTTTTAACTACTTAAAAATAAATAAAAAAACCCAGACCAGTTCAATGTTCTAGATATGTGGTGGGTGACCGTGTGCCCGTAAGTCTGGGCAACTTATCAGGAATTCGCCAAAAGGTGTCCCCTAATGACCTCACATTCAGTTCACTTCCTAGTCAATGGTTGTGAATGTTCTGACAACCGTTGATCATTAGTTTGTGGTGTGTAATTCAGTTGCTAACAAAACATGTGTAGTCTTGTCGTCTGGGACAGACCTGAGAGCACACACACACACATGGCACAACAATGCGTCGAACGAGAAGTTGTACGGAAGCCGAACAAGTACACATCTTCCCACATCCAGCATCTAATGACACGGAGTCGCTAACTCGGGTTTACCCGTTAACATTTATTACCAGGACAAAACGTGTACCCGCTCATTTCGAGGTCAAATTACCATAGTCAGACACTTTACCGTCTGCTGTGTGATATGTTTCCAAGTGAAATTATAAGCACAGGTTATGACATAGGAGAAAGGTAATTGGATTTGGATCTAAACGGTCAAAGCGTAGAAGGAACAAGAAAAAAGGTAATGTTGAGATTGACTTGAAGGGGGGTCCCCAACCTTTTTATCATCGCGGACCGGTTTAATGTTGACAACATCCTTGCGGACCGGCTGATAAATAATGTCTGTCAATACCACATCGGCTGTTGCGTCTCTCTTTTTTTAAAATACTTAAAAATAAATAAATAAAAAACCCAGACCAGTTCAATGTTCTAGATATGTGGTGGGTGACCGTGTGCCCGTCAGTCTGGGCAACTTATCAGGAATTCGTCAAAAGGTGTCCCCCAATGACCTCACATCCTGTTGTTCACTTCCTAGTCAATGGTTGTGAATGGTGAGTGGCTGGACCGGGGTAGTTTTCGCATGGCCTGAAAGCCGCGTGGAACACCCGCACACAGCACATCAATATTGTACGCGCGTTTGCTGTGGACCGGCGCTAGATCATGTTAAGAGAAGATATCTGACTGACGGGATACTGTATGATTCTTATAATGCATTGTTTTGCATGTTTAGAGGAATAATAATTGGTAAGTTTAATAGCCCTACTTGAGTTGAGCATGCATTATGTGTCCTTGTGCACACAGGTAAACGCGCCAGTCTCAGAGGTAAATATATGCGGGGAAACTCAAAGTAAACGACTGGAGTTCGGGATGGTTATATAAATCCCAAAGACCTGCAGACGTAGAACGAATCGGGTATTTGGATCGGCGTGCAAACGGGCCACATACGGTTTGCCTTTTCCCGTTATATCTAGATTTTCATTGGAATCATTTGACAAAGTTGGTTTAAACAAAGATGTCTAATAATACATTAGTTTAGTTTTAATACAAGCAGTTATACCAAATATTCGGACCATAGCCAAAACGCAGCCTTAACCCTTTCATAAATGCAAGTTATAAAGTTGAGTTTTTAAAAAGTAGCTTAAATGACATTTGATGCGTTGAAATTAGAATCCGATGTGCATTTAATAGACTGGGTGCAGCCTCGGTGGTCCAAAGCGACTGGTTGTGAATTCAGATACATTATTAGGTTGGGGCGAAGAATCATGTGGTCATTGGGATCGAACCCAGAGCCTTTCGGCGAGGAGTCGAAACCCCTTGCCCACTGTCCTGACCTAAATCACAACGCAACATATGGTCGACATTTAATGATTAACCCTGTTCACAACATGGCAGGAATGGCCTCGTTAAATCACTAAATTCCATGTTATTATGGGCCTTTTTTTTCTTTCTTTTTTTTAAGAAAGCGTTAATAATAAAAGCAATGAGAGCAACCGTGGCTGACTTATCGATATTGCAACGGTCTCTGTTAGAGCTGTTGTACTTCATGCTGCATTCCCAAGCAGCTAGCTGTCATGCAGATAGGGGACTTTGGTATTCGCTTTTTCAACTAGCCTAATTGTTTGTCACTTTGCTTACGGATTTGTTGACCTCACCGTTGCAAGGAAATCCAGCACTAATTCTTTAAGCTGCAGAGAGCTGACCAGATCTTGCACACACTTTGTGATGACATTTTAACGAGTTAATGAGTTGACTGATCTGATGATAAAAATGCATTGTCTGGTGTCATTTCCAAACGACCGGTAATTTATTTACAGGCCAACGATTCTAACGACTCTATTTGTTTCCACCAGTGTTTATTGCTCTCAAATGTAGGCTAGTAATCAAAAGTTGGCCAATCGACACGCTGTTAAGAACTTCCTTGTCTGATTAGGAGTAGCCTATTCAGCATGACACGATCAATCAAATAGACGACCGATCAATAGTGTGTGCTCTTGTCCTGTTGTTTGTAGTCGTGCTGTTTCTGTTGGGATGGAGACCTCGGAGGTGAAAATCATCAACCAGGGCCAGGAGGATGAGATGGTGAAATTACTTTTTAATCACAAAACAAATACCTTATTCACCTATTACACACAGCCTGCACCTGTTATACAAACGTAATCATTGCTCTGCTTTTGGATGATCGCTACACTACTCCAGAGTAACCATTTCATATACAACTCATTTAATGTATTTGATCATTTATAAAGCATTGTTTCCGACATGAACATACACATTAGTAAGCAATTCATAACCAGTTAATGACTAATGAGATAATGGTTTATACGATAATTTATAAAGCAAATTATGTAAAATATATTTACAATGTGTGTTAATGGCATGCATGTAGGAGCAATGCTTTATAAATGATGAATTCACTATTTACTACCGCATTATTAATGCTTCAGAGTTGCAGTTATTAATAACCTAATAGTACTGTAATACTGTTGGTGGTACCTGCGGTGGCTTGACAGGAGGTGTGGGGGTACCGGCCGTGTGTGTGGAAGAGGGTCCTGGTGGTGCTGGGGGCGGTGGGCTCTGGCGGGCTGCTGCTGCTGCTGCTGTACTGGCTGCCTGAATGGAGGGTTAGGGCCACCTGCACGCCCTCATCCTTCAGAGACGCCCGCACCCTGCTGCTCCGGGCCACGGTGGGTCACAGCAGATCACTCGTTGATAGTCAATAATCGGTAATGCCCATGTATGCTTCTGAGAGCCTTGGGCCACACTTAAGTTGTAGAAAGTAGAATGAGTTGTAGAAAGTAGAGTCATTTACTGTAGAAGGTTGGATACATTGTAGAACGTAGAGTCATTTACTGTGTAAAGTTGGATACATTGTAGAACGTAGAGTCATTTACTGTGTAAAGTTGATTAAGTTGTAGAAAGTACAATAGGCAAGGCAAGTTTATTTTTATAGCACCATTCAAACACAAGGCCATTCATAGTGCTTTACAAAGGAAGAAATCACATGTAAAAACATCAAAAAGAACAATCATTAAAAGATAATAAAACAAGAAAAGGAGAAATGTGAAATACAAGAAATTAAAAAAAGAAATACATTTAAAATAAAATTAAATACAAAATATAACATGCAGATATACATTTTTAATTAAAAGCTGCGGCAAACAGAAATGTTTTGAGTCCTGATTTTAAAGAATAAAATGTTGAGGCAGAAATCACATGTTCTGGAAGTTTGTTCCAGAGCTGTGATGCATGAAAACTAAAAGCTGCTTCACCATGCTTGGTTCAAACCCTGGGAACAGTGAGCAGGCCCCTGATGACCCCAGAGCTCTAGTGGGATCATAACACACAAGCAGATCAGAGATGTATTTTGGTCCTAACCCATTTAGTGCTTTATACACTGCTAGGGATATTTCGAGCTCAATTCTCTGGCAAACAGGAAGCCAGTGCAGGGATCTTAGCAATGGAGTAATGTGGTATGCTTTGTTAGTCTTAGTTAAAACTCTAGCAACAGCATTCTGGATGAGTTTTTAGAGAGACCTGTGAAAGCGGCATTACAGTAGTCGAGCCTACTGAAAATGAAAGCATGGATGAGTTTTTCCAGGTCTTGTTTGGACATCAACCCTTTAATTCTTGCTATGTTTTTAAGGCGATAGTATTCTGTTTTTGTAATGGTTTTATCTGACTATTAAAGTTTAGGTCTTCAACGATAGAGATTCAAGCGCTTACTTTGACTCTTACGTCTTCGGCACCAAAAGTAATTACTTTGTTCAGCTGGAGGAAATTGTGGCACATCCAGGCATTAAGGAGTTCCATGGAAAGGATTTTTGGAGCTACTGATACTGGAGGGGTAGGGTTAGTTTGGGTTAGGATTAGTCAGCCTATCAACAGTGCTGAATAAATCCTGTGTGTTATTTATCTTTTTGTTGATGAGTTGAGGAGTTTTGTTTATCTATGTTCAGCTTTCTGAGATTCTGTTTTTTGGAGTTTTACTGATGTGGAATTTCTCCACGGTGCTTTTTTATTAACAGAGATTGTTTTAACCTTTGTGGGTGCAGTTGCATCAATAATATTAGTCATTTTAGAGCTGAAACTATCCACAAGATCATTGGCCGAGGCTAAAGTGAGTGCAGGCAGCCGAGAGAATGCCTCCACGAATAGAGTCGTGGTGTTCTTGCTGATTGACCGTTTTGAGACCTGTCTGAAGATGCATGGCAGTAGTAGTAGACATCTAAAAGAAAACACAAAAGTGATCACAAAGACCAATATCAGTTACCACAATCTTACAAATGTTAAGACATTTGGACATAATTAACTCCAACGTGTACCTTGACCTGTCACATGCTGAGTCAATCCCAAATTGTCCATAATAGAGTACTGCTGTTGGTGGAATTATCAATATGAATATTAAAATCACAGACAGTCAAACTCAATACATATTATAGACAACAGTTCTGTAAATTGTAAATCAAAGAAGTTTGCCGTGTATTTTGGTGGCCTGTAAATAGTTAATAGTAAAACGCGAGAGGCAGATTTCAATATGAGAGGAAGTTATTCAAAGGATGCAAATGGTATGTATGTATGTACTTTGTTGAAATGTACTCTCAAAGATGTAACTTATTATCTAATGCACTTTACCACTTTACCATTTTAGTTACTCCAACCTTGCTAGTATGCTTTATCACACTGTCAATTGTAAGTCGATTTGTATAAAAGCGTCTGCTAAATGTAAGATCTCAACCAAATAAATCCAAAATGGTGTCATATAAATTCTCTTAACTACACACAATCCATTACACGAACAAATGATAATTCAAAATGCCCCATCAGATGATTGATCATTGATTGAGAACAATGTGATTTCAGCAGTTGTGTATCGCCACCACAGGACGAGTTTAGGCAGTGTTTCCGGGTCAAAGTGCACGTGATGCTGGCCCCGGGGAAGAAGCCCTTCGACGTGATGGATCCACGGGCGACAGATGGGCTCTCTAACGGAGACGGAGGGCACGGCTTGTCTACTGCGCATGTGGACCGCTGTGGGATGTTCCCACACAACCAGCTTGTACCGGTATCTCCGCTGGGATATAGTTTCAGAACGTGTTCATACTAATTTCTGGTTAAATCCTGTTCTTGTTGTTATGTGTAAGTCCGCTGTTTGATAGTGAACCTATTCAAACCTATTAATTTCATGAAATTCTACAAATGCAGGAAAAATGGTATTTTAGAAACATACGAAGTGCAACAATTATTAGCTGAATTTTAATGTGTGTTTGAAGTTTATCAAGTTTATCATTTATTATTATATTATAATAGTATTATTTGTTCTTCTATAGTTTTTACAGATCATTTCAGTGAACCCACTGTCAATTGTCTCCAATACTATTCATATATTCGTCACAAGTGGTTGACAACCAAATTTATTGACATTTTTATCATTCTTCAATATTGACGTGGGACGCAAGAAATCCAATATGGCTGATATGCAAATGTCCCACATCTTTGTTTTCCTCTGTTTACGTTCAGATCCACTACTTCAGTCACCACAGTACCAAATACTACTGGAGTGACACGATACAGAACTTCGAAACATACAAGTAAGCGCACCACTGGGAAAAAAAACCTCAATATATATACACTGAATATACTTTCTTTATTCATTCATTCAATGGGGAGGACCACACAGTGGAGTAGCTTATCAGTGGTGTTATTCATAATAGCTCAATCGTTGCCTTTATGCATTATGAATACTGCATCATTTGTGTGTGTGTGTGGGTCGGTGTGTGTGTGTGGGTTGGTCTGTGTGTGTGTTTCTGTAGAGGTTTGGAGGACGTGAAAGTGAGCTGTGCTGGTATTCACTCTGAACTCAGCTCTGGTCCCAGTAAACAGTTGCAGGCCTACAGGTATGTACGTATGTACATCTACACATTAGCATGCGCACGATTTCCCGCGATTTCTGTTTACTGTTTCTGGGCAGACGACTTCCAACAACTGACAATATGAAGACATGCTAGTCCAGATATCGCTACTCATTCCAACACACACCACTATAGGAAAACACACTTAAAGGCACATTGTCCGGTATATTGTAAAAAACAATTCGTAATTGTTTATTTTTTCACTTAAAGCTTTATTCCTTTTCCACAGGAGGTTGTTTTTCGAGGAGAATGAAATTGCTGTCAGAGTTCCTTCTATATTTAAACTCCTCATCAAAGAGGTGCGTTGAGAATTGTGGAGCTCTACCTCTCTAAAGAGCTGTCAAATAAATACTCACATAAAGAGCTAACAAATAAATTCTCACATCTCATTTAAATCGTCTCCCCATTTTATTCCTATGTGTTGACCTCAGTGGTGGAGTACTGAAAATCTATACTCAAGTAAAAAAGTACCTGGTTAATGAATTACTCAAAGTACAAGTTACTTTCCATTTTAATAGTTTTTAGGGTGTGCGGGCCAGTGCAAAATAATGAAAAAACAGCACTTGTTCATACAACTTTTTTTTTATATAGTAGAGAAGGTAGACTAATCAAACAAATAAGGATACCCCTGTCTTCCTCACCTACCCTTCTCTCTCTCCCCATCTCTTCCTCTCCACCCCTCTCTTCCTCACCTACCCTTCTCTCTCTCCATCTCTTCCTCTCCACCCCTCTCTTCCTCACCTACCCTTCTCTCTCTCGCCATCTCTTCCTCTCTACCCCTCTCTTCCTCACCTACCCTTCTCTCTCTCCATCTCTTCCTTGTGCTCTCCCCTCCCTACACTCAATCCCTGCATTTAGAGCAGACTAGTTGTAACGGAGGTATAAATGGCAAATGTAGCGAAGTAAATAGTAGATTACTGGCTCAAAAATATATACTTGAGTAAAGAGTAGGAGTACAGTCTAAAAAAAGGAACATGAAAGTATTTGTTCCTTAGAAAGAAATACTTTTTTACTCATGTACATTACTTGTAATACGTTACTACCCACCACTGTGAGTTATGCACAGGGCTAGTAGTTGATAAACACGTTTTCTATTAATTTGTTCCAATTGTTCCTTAACATTTGTACACTATTCATGTTAAGTGAATCTGCGAGTAGCCGTATTTTAATCAATTAATTGTATTTGATGATGTTTTTGTGACAGGGTGACATCCTAACCCGACCACTTTGTACAAAGCAGAGATAACACAGAGTCGAGTCGAGTCGAGTTGAGTCTGACTAATTGTTTGCGTATCTGTATACGGAGAGGTCCCGGAAGCCGTGCACTATTAAGGTGTACTGATTATCACTGCTGATTATCAGCAGTCACTCCCTTAAAATTAATTTTTTTGCAAGTTTCACTTGCATCAATCATGTATAAATGTTAAATTTTTCTTTCGTTCCAGATTCCTTGTCTCTTTTGCCAGGCAGTACCCCTATATGGCACCCCTGGTGGTCCTGAAAATCTCTGAAGGATACTCTCAGGTCCTGTCCTCGTGCTCTGCAGAGGTGGACAGACAGTCCTGTCTAGAGAGCAAGGTCTTTCGCAGCTATACGCTCATGATACCGTTGCATGTGCATCATGAGACACCCTCTGAGCTATGCTCTTCTGTACATTTCAATGAAATCCAAATCAACCAAATTCAACCAAATCTCTGCTTGATCTGCAGATGGCTGCCTTCCAGAGGTACGTCGCTAACCGTGTGACCAGGAAGAGAGCCATGTGCCTTGTCTACAGACGTGGGGATGATGATATGATCATCAAGTAAGGGATGAGTCAGTGAATACATACCAATAGGGGTGGATCTTAAAGATTTTGGCATTAGCCAGCCGGGCTAGTAGACCAAGATTTTTTAAATGTTACTAGCCCGAGTTTGGGAGTGATTATCAGTGCTGATTATATCAGTCTTGTCGTATTTATACGACTTCACTCACTCGACTGCACTTGCCTAACGAGATGTAACCGAAATGTAAACTACTTCGAAATACACTCGCTAATACACTCGCTAATACACTCGCTAATACCCTCGCTAATACACTCACTAATACAATCACAGGAGAATCAATCGCCATGAAAGAAAAGATGTGTTGGATTTTGTTGTTAATTGTTGTTAAAGCTTCGCTTGCATGTGCAGAAAGCCATACAACCAAATGGAGTCCAACATGTTGTATGTGATGTATATTATGCATAATACGAGATGGAGAATGAACGGACTCAAAGATGGCTGGTATTGGTTGGTTGTCACTTTAACACACTCCTTTTTGACGGGGAATATGTTTTCCAAAACTCAACCTCAGCACACAATCTTGACAAGTGTTCAAATACTCAATGAATCGGTGTGGGTGGAAAAGGCAACTCAACCATACCTTTGACGTTTGAGTATCTATTCACATTACAGGAACTTGATCAGATTCAGCCGGAAGTTTCCTCAGGTCCCAATGGAGAAGATTATGTCTGTGGTTGAACGGATAGTTTCTGGTTATGAGCCCTGTTGTCAAGGAGACATAATCAAATGCTTGGAGTTAAGGGTGAGGCACTACTTGAATGTGTTTGCATGTTATCTACAGAAAATAGAGTGAGTGAGTGAGAGATCGATTTCCTTCCTAGTTTATACACACAAGTTTTACTAAACACTATAAAGAGCACGTGATACACTCCTCCTCAACAGATCCAAACACAATCCTTGATGTCATGAAACAGGATGTCTCTAAACATGGCCCGTAGCCATTACATAACAACATGTGAACAGGGCATATAATTCTCACTCTCCTCCTAACCAACAGAAGGAGCTGGTCGAAGGGATATGCGCGGACGGCAGCATCACATCCCTAAGCCCGGGCCTGGCGGCCTGCTGCAGGGGGGATTTCCTCAGTAGTGCAGACTGTGTCCGCAACATGAAGCCTGACCCGAAAGAACAGGGCCTGCTAGCACCCTTTGACCCGTATGCTAACATTGAGCTACTGTGCAGAAACTTCACAGCCACTCCATACAATGCAATGAAAAGGTATTTGCACTTCAAATACAGACTCATAAACAGATGGAAGCGCATGTAAGGAATGGACCTTATTCACCTCGCGGCCATATTGGTTAATTGGGTGGGTAAACCTACAATCTTTGGGGAAACCATGACAACTCAATCGAAATGTTCTTCTGCTACCTGGGTGGGGAAATGGAATGTAGGACAAAAGAAACATGCATTGTGTTGTCATGGTTTCCAAAGATTCTCGAACGTTTACCCGCCCAACTAACCAACATGGCCGAATAAGGTCTATTCCTTGGTCCTCTCTGATCTGTTCCACTCTAATTTCTCTTCTTTCGGGAAGCTTGGTGTACGAAGTCTCCCGTCGTCACCCTGAGGTCACTGTGATGATCATCCTGCGTCATGTCACTCCAGCTCTGGAGACCTTTAAAAAGTGCTGTGGCACGGAGGAGCAGGCTGAATGCGTTAAGACTGCGGTGTGTGTACCGACATTCCAGTTCGGGTTCTCAGACTTAATGACAAAAAATGATTACCTGTGGTGGATGTGTTACACTTACATTTAGTCCTTTAACCAACGGACACTTTTATTCAAAGCCACTTACAAGTGGGACTGAGAAGATTATAAGTAACGCACGCAAGCAACTTTCTGAAGGCAAAACTGGGCAGAATGCAGATTAGCTAAAGGAATCAGAAAGACACGGGTTAGGTTACATGTTTTCTTTGCTATTATTCGTGGTAGTCCGGTGCATGACATGAGATCACAACAACTAATGACCTGCTAATGATCATAGAACAAAACAATCAACAATCCACTCCTACAGAATATGTTCAATTGACCACATTCAAATGTTTTCCATTCAATGTTCTTTTCTCATCATAATGCCACCATGCTTCAGCTGGCAGGAAGGGAACTCGACAGAGATCTTGAGAAAGAATTCAACGACAGCCTTGCCCATTTCAAGCAAATCAACGCCAGCAGGGTAGCGTTAGGGAGTGATGAGTTTGAGAAGATGTAAGACACCACTCCATCATTACAGGCTTTTTAATCAAATACTTTATATGATTGTGGTAATGTAATACTGACTCTCTTATTTGCATTGCAGGATGTTCCTGCGGTACCTTCGTATTTTACCTCAACATACCTTTGGCTACCTTCTCAGATTGACAAAGGGAATGAGCAACGTGTTTGAGAAATGCCTTACGGATGGCCGTAGTGTCCTACATTGTGAAACCATGGTTGGTTAAAGACGCGCACATGCAACACACACACACACACACACACACACGCACACACACACACACACACACACACACACACACACGCACGCACATGTACACGCACACAAACAAAACAGAAGGATATTCAAGCCTACATAGACACATTACACAACACATACATAAACCCATACATACAGAAATACTTTAAAGTCATATGACCCTGTCTGAGAAGAACAACTACAAACACAGGTCTTCCTCTTCCTCCTACAGATTACAGACAAGAGTATAGAATTTTGCTATGACTATGATCACGATATCCTGAACCCACGTGTAGTCAATTGCTGCAAGCAGGGCTATGCGTCACACTTGCCCTGTCTCCGAGCTTTGAAGACAGAGACGGAGTTCCAGTCCCAAGAGCTCAACACCAATGACTTAGAAATAGGAGCCCAATTCTGCGACCAGGAAGATGCACTTCGATTTGAGATTAAGTGAGTTGCTTATATTATTATATTATATTGGGTGTCTGTGTGTATGCGTTTGTTGTCTGTGTGTGTTTAATTAAGATGAGATAAGATCGCTGTATTAATCCCAGACAGGACATTTTGGGTGTCACAGCAGAAAGTACTGGACAGTAAGAAAAAATGAACGGAAAATATGTCTATATATACGTACAATAAGAGTATCTGCATTTGCAGATGCAAAAATACATGTCAATACAAGACATTATCGACAGTTGAGGTAGACATTATGAAACTATACATTATTATACATGAATCTGTGTGTATGTGCCTGTGTGCCTGTGTGTCTGTGTGTGTGGGTGGGTGCATGCACGTGCGTGCATGTAGGTTGCTCTACGGTCTGGTCAGACATGACATCAGTATTGAGGACGGGCAGCTCTTTGCCATGGTGAAGTACATCAAGGACACACACGCCAAGTGCTGTTCTGAGGAAGATCCGGAGGCCTGCTTCACCGCAAAGGTGAGGCATCCTATACCATAATAATCATAATACAGTCACAGTCACGCTACCATACTCTGTGCACTGTTTTCACAGACCCCTTCAACACAATGTTTGCACTTAGTTTAGTTTCTGATTTGTCATCTCACAAGTCCTACCTTTAAATATATAGGCCTATGATTCGCGTTTTTATTTTCTATTGCACAGGTTCCAACGTTGCTAACAAGAGTTGCTAGCAGGGGTGGATGAACTGGTGAAGAATGGAGACCCCCCCCCGCCCCTCTTCATCTCTTTGAAACCACAATTCTTTGTATGAACATGTGCTCATTGACAATGTAATGAAGAAAGCAAATCCACTAGTGTACTATGGACACAACTTAGTTGTGTGATGTTCATTGAGACAGCCATGAACTGTTGTTGCATGCCCGTCATGCACAAGTCAAATGTGCATGACGGGCTAAATTATTCCCGCGATGAATAAATGCAAAACATAAGACACATAACCAAAATAAACCAGCGTAACACATAATAAAATAAATGAATAAATAAACAATATGAATAGGCCTGTATATATACTCTGTCAAGCGGCCTCTTACTCACAAATTGTCAGTTACTGTATTGGGAAATTAGATAAATCCAAATAAATAGGGTGATCACATATTTAGATCAAACAGAGACAAACACTGCTGCTAGATTGTCAGTTATTAAGGCAAGTGACACGTGGCACAAAGTAGAGGGATCATTTGGTGACCGTTTGAGCCATTCTGAACTGAAACATTGCAATAGCTCGTGTTTCACCAGAGATGTCGCTGTCGCTGTGATTTTCTTGTGTGCGTTTAAAGGTTATTGGGCATGCCAGCCCCCCTGCCAACAGGGGGAGTCATATCATAATCAAGGATAGTACACTAACGACAATAATACTACAACAGTGCAACACTACGTTGTTATTGTGAGAGGTTACTGATATACTCTAAGCTGAATTAGCTGAATTAAAAAACGTGGTTGTTAGGGTTAGGGTAGGCAAATATGTGTTTCAGTAGAAGAATGCGCTCTTCATACGCTATCTTATATGATCCATCTCAATCTGCCAGTGACTGATGTAGCGAAACTCCAATTGGGTTGCTAATCAATTGAAATATTGTTTAGATGGCTGGTTGTTGTTGTTGTCACTTAGAGGAATGTAAAATCTGTAATAGACAATTTATAGTAATAGTTTATTAGACAGCTGTTAAGATGAGAGACGTGTGTGTGTGTGTGTGTGTGTGTGTGTGTGTGTGTGTGTGGTTGGGCCATCTAGGCCTACATTACCCTACTTCTAACCTGCTCCTACGAATACAACAACCAAAAACGAAGAGATACGAGATTTACAAACAAACAAAAGCTAGTAAAACCAGCCCATATAATAGGCCTATAACAAACTGACAAACTGTTGCATTATGCGCACTTTTGGTGTACAAATGTGGAAAAGGGGGCGTGTCTCTTCTGCACACGGGTGAACCGCGGTTCAGACAAACAAAGACATTCTTTCTTTTTTGTGTTAAATTATAATAGTCAGACAAAGAATGGTAAACGCCAATTTGAGCCCGCATAGACGGTCATGTTCTAACAAGTTGACGCACTTCCAGCCAATCCGAGACTGTTGTCTTTCGCCTGTCCGCGTCAGTGAGTCTACATATATGAGCACCCCTCTTGCCCTCACCACCAGCCCTGTCCAAGCCCTGCTCTCCCCCCTCGCTTCCCACCGCTGTATCCGTCTGACTGTCGTTACGTAACACAGTTCTGCCCTCGCACGTGGCCACACACATAAAGGGCGACATTTAGACAACGTATTGCCTTATTATCCAGTCAAACACCTACGGTTTTAATGTATGCGTATAGCGTCCTATAACAGGAAAGCAAAGCTTCTACATAAATTGACAACGATAATTGTCAGCCAATTTGATTACGAGTCAGTGCAACCGGTATTAAAAAATTAAAAAAAAACACGGAATCGCAACTAAAATAAAGGATATATGTAATTCCGAATCCCACCAAGTAGCCTACATGATGAATGATGTTACTCACTGCCGCAGGATGTGAAATAAATGACATTACAGCGCTTCGTTGCGATATGATTTTGGGGAATAAATGCTTCATTAAGGCGTGCGTGTGTGTGTGTGCGTGTGCGTGTGCGCGCGCGCGCGTGTACCCTAATCGTCATGTCAACAGCACAACGCCCAGGGTTGACTGACCACCACCACAACCATTTCTTCACCCTCTTGTTTCTCGTTCTCATTCAAAGCCTGCGACGCTGATTCCCAAACGCCCGGATGATGAAAGCGAGCGCATAGGAGGACACTGTTTAGTTGCTAGAATCGAGTCGAGCTTTCTGGGCGGGGAGTGGAGGAATCTTGACATTTTATGCATACTCAGAAAAGCCCCATGAGCCAAAAACCTCCTACTTAAAGGAGGTACAAAAACGTGGGGAGGAAAGGAAGGCACGTTGCCTGCCTGGTCTGCTATTTTCGTTGGTAAGTAGATTTCTGAAGTCAAATCTTCGCGTTGCTTGTCAGTTGTCAGCGAAATTGTAGTACGAATTTTTGACGTTATTAAGAAAGGTATACTACGGTATTTGTCGATATGGAGTA
Organism: Trachyrincus scabrus; assembly: GCA_900303215.1. Taxonomy (NCBI): domain Eukaryota; kingdom Metazoa; phylum Chordata; class Actinopteri; order Gadiformes; family Macrouridae; genus Trachyrincus; species Trachyrincus scabrus. The sequence continues at coordinate 22,537 of OMNO01060657.1, forward strand.
GCCTACACATGTAAGCGACCAGGCCCAGCTAAACACACATTTATTGTAACTTGCACATAGAT
>OMNO01060763.1:7090-17893 GCA_900303215.1 Trachyrincus scabrus
TCCAGACAGAGTTGGTGGTTAGCAAGTGCCATGGTCTGTTTCTAATGAGCTATGTGTAATTATTGGGTGCTTGCCTGGGCATTAGTGTGAGGCACACAAGATAATATTTCAATTAGTGCTATCATTGATTGAGCTTGAAGCCCCTTTAGCTATGGCCTTTTGTGGTGGCAATCTGTGAGAGCGCGTTAATAAGAAGCCCCGGATCCTCTCGAGAGTCTGAGTGTTCATCAAGGATAAAGTTGTCACTTTTGGGAGGGTTTGACGTGCATAATTTGAAAAAAACATAGGTGTGCGTGAAGCTCTGAGCAGTATTTTGTTATCTTTGTGAGCGTTTTGGCATTTGGTGTGTATCTGTAACACTTTGAAGCTGTGTGTGTGATAAATACATTAAGAAATGACTTTGATGCTAAACGATGCAGCCAGGATATTTAATCACTTTCTGCTTAATATCCACCTGAGACATGTATGGTGGTCTAAATTCTCAACTGGTGGGTTGAGAATTCAAATGGGTCACGAGGGCATTTTGAGTGGGTCGCCGAGCACATGCCAAGAGCATCTTTAGAAAGAAGCCCATGAATTAACTCATGTTTCAATGTTCATTCATGTTTCAATGGCTTACTATTTAAATGAGTTTAGCCACAATTGTTGCAGCTTAATTCTCAATGTTTTTAACAGTACATGAAGGCATTGTTGATTGCTGCAATATTGGTAAATACATTTTCTATTTTTGGGTCATGACTTAAAGGGGAATTTCACTTTAAAACACTTCTGGGGTGATTTTCTCACCTAGCCGGGCTTTTGTGTGCACCCCAGACAGTTTTCAGGGTGCTTGCTTCAATATTTAGATATTTGATACCTGTCTAAGAAACCTCCCCCATCCAATAGAAGCCCATTCAACATCAAACTCCACGTTAGACTCATTGTAAACACACGTCCCTGCTTCTCATGATATTGTCCTTCTAATGAATGTGTCCACCTTCATTTTTCGATGAGTTATTTAATTTTAAATGTCTAAGCTGAGCTGTCTGAGCTGTACCCCCCGCTTTCCCATCGTTGGTCGAACCGCTCGAGGTAGGTACTAAGTGGACTGGCTAATGCGATCGCGTCCGTCTGTGATACATAGGATGTCTACGGTAACAGCTTTGTTATAGGGTTGCCATTTATTTGACCCCCTATCAGTAACGTTATTATTGAGTTGTCCAAGTGTAACGTTATCGTAATAGCTCGTAATACCGTAATTACTCACACGGTTATCAAATATCTAAATATTGAAGCAAGCAACCTAAAAACTATCTGGGGTGCACACAAAAGTCTAGGTATGTGCGAAAATGACCCCACAACTGTTTTAAAGTGAAATTCTCCTTTAATGACTGATGACACATGTGGGTCCTGAGGCTGGACCAGTTGAGAACCACTGGTCTAATGACACATGTGGGTCCTGAGGCTGGACCAGTTGAGAACCACTGGTCTAATGACACATGTGGGTCCTGAGGCTGGACCAGTTGAGAACCACTGGTCTAATGACACATGTGGGTCCAGAGGCTGGACCAGTTGAGAATCACTGGTCTGAAGAAGACACTTTGGTATGCTAGTAGTGTCAACATTTTATATTTCCATCTTGCCTCTCTTGACACACAATTCCTCTCAAGGGAATGATTATTTATTATTCATGCTTTATCTTTGCTATGTATTGTTTTTATTTGACTGCATACTAATACCCACATGTATTCGGTTTCCAGAGAAACATTACATGCATACATTATGAATTTCCACTGCTCTTGCTGATGATCTCATTCGCGTAGGTCCATGCAGATCACGCATCAAAATTCAATCATCATTCACAGCTGATGAAGTCATCACGTTGATGCTTTCTTTGTAGGGCTTTTAAGAGCTAAACAAAAAAAGTGGAAGCCTTTTTATGGGATCACATTGTCTCACATGGGGAAACGGAGTGATCTTGGCTAACCTTGGACAATCACGTTAACCTTGATACGGGTTGACGTGTAGTGTAGCATCCTGGCATATGTCCTTGTCTCCCAACATCTGTGTCCACTGATGATTATGAATTGTCTTGCCCATGACGCATTTTATCATATTCCGGTTTTTACTCTGATGATGGCTCCTTCCTCTTCATGGATATGGTGGGTGGTGGTGGTGGTGAGGGGACTAGGTGCTGTGTCTTGGGTGTAGTCCTGTATTGATGTAGCCTGTTGGTTGCGGTGGTGGCTCCACCAACATTCAGAGCGGCTGCTGGGTTAACATAACAGCAGCTTTGAATTTACATTTACACCGTTGGTGTCACATTCATGAATACTTACCATTTTAGACCCTAGAAGGGGAAGAATATATTATTAGTGTGTCCACTTATACCAAAGTTCAATATGGTGATGTTTTAAGGCCGTGCATTTCAAAGTCTCTGCAAAACTTTTTTTGGTATTTCTCAGACATGGACTTTGCCATGCTCATTAAATTCAATAGAAGCTTATGTAGGCCTCCCCTATAATGAATGCTCAACGCATGAGTGGCAATCTTAATAGTCTTTTAAATGGTCAATACAGAAATGAATGTTTCTCATTAATCAAAATCCCATTGCAGCGATTTCTCCAAAGCTTTCGTCTTAATGCATCTTTCTTTTAATCCAGTGAGGTAATGACTAAGGAATAGCTGCAGCACCCTTGAAGGGTGCTATATAGCTGTAACGATAAATTATATATATATAAAATATATTTTAACAATGTGAAAATCCCTTGAGAGCCTTTAAAAAATATATAGACCCTCCCCCAAATATCACTCTGTAATGACAAATCTCACTGGTGGCCTTTGGTGGAAATTCTGGCATTCCAAATGAGTGTAGAAATGACTTCATGAAGTCTCTGGCTGGGTTGCTCTGATTCACTGCTGGACGTGGGCTGTCAATATGTTCCGTTTGTAAGTGCAAATTGCTCATTATTCCCCAAGAACAAAAAAAAGAAAAGAAACAGAGGAATTTGACACAAGTGTCAACCCAGATTGCACTATGGCCAATTAAAGGTTTTTTTTAACTTTGTGTAATCAATGTGACATATAACGTGATATATATATATATATATAGACATACACAATTGCCTTAAAGCATGTACACTCTTCATATGGGCTTGACACCTTGCAAGTGAGTCATCTGTGATCTCCTCTGATGAAGAAGAAGAACCTCGTCTAGTCAGTAACCTTGTAGGGTGCCAAACGTCTGGCAGCACTGGCTGTTCCCTTGTTTGTGACTGCCAAGAAGTTCTTATTTATAATTATTCAGATGACACCTCCTTTGTTTTACTGTTCCTTCCAGTGGTCGTAAATGTTGTTTGTTGAGACTTACGTTGCAAACCTGGCGCCTATCGGTGACATTTTCCGTTTTGATCGGAAAAATAAATCCTCCCTTCTAAATCACGTGGATCAACAGAGTTTTATTGTCTTGTCTCGCTGACATGGCTTGACTTTTTCTCTGAGCCCATCCAATCTCTCCTCTATCTGTGATTTACTTGTTTGCCTTCAATTTTCTAAAGTAATTGTTTTTCCAAGTCTTTGCCCCACGCTTTCAACATGCGTTAAAGAGCAGCAAACAAGTAAACATCTACACATCTCATTAAAATGTGTTTTTAATCTCTCTTGTGGTAATACTTTGACTCCTATACATAGTTTAGTGTAGTAGTCTGCCACAAACAAAGAATAAATTGCTTTGCAAAGTGATTTTCCTGCGTGTGGTTTTTATAAAAAGGACATATATGATATAATTGTCCCCCTTTTTACTCTTCACCACCTTGAAGTAGCAGCACAGCAGCTGCACAGAAGATGATCAAGCCTCATAAAACATTAAGGAAGTGATCATCTAGGAAAAATCTAAAAGGACAGTTTTGACAAATTGCCAGTGGCCAGTTTGGAAGTATGACACACATAAGCTTCTGTTCTACATTCATCCATAATTCACATGTCTCTTGTGGATCACCACTTTCTTCCCGTAATTAGTTCAGCCGCTCAAAGCTGAATTAACTAAGATTTTAAATTCAAAACGCCCTGAAAAAGGTTCATCGCTCTGTGGAAGAACTGACAGACTTTCTAAAGTGCCACCCTCCTACGATCAGCTGGTTTGTAGTGTTTACTTCTTCTTGGCCTGCAGTCTGGATTCTGAGCCACTATGTTCACGGCTCTGACTTTAGTTAGGACTGGATGACAGGAAAGGGTGGATGGGGTTTTGATTCATGTTGAACAGAGGGAGAGGATATTGTTGCTTGTGTCTACTGAGTAGTTTTATGACGTAAATGGGGTTAGGGTTGTATTAGAGTGAAACTGAAAGTGTCTCGATTCTTCAGCATTTGAGCAGAAGTCGGCTACATCGTTGTCAAAGTTATTTCCGTTGAAATGAGACGTCTGCCAGACATGGTGATGCAATTCCAAACCTTGTCTGTTTAAGAGGAAATGATCTGACATGGTAAAATGTGCATTTCCATTCAGTGTTCAAAGGAGGACATGGTTCGGTTGTAATACTCTTTGCAGTCAGTCAAGATCGTGCTTTTGCCCAAATCGGCTTTAAATACGGGTAGTTGATACTACCGTGAGTCGTCGACGTCCACTATGTTGATTACAACATAGTGGCAGCCCTAGTAGATGTCAATACTGTGTTCTTCTAGGTCAAGTGGAGACTACAAAGAAAAACTCCAATGACAAACGACAATAAAAAAAAGTGTTTTGTTAAACAATGAAATGGTGTCACAATGTCCATGTGCTGTTTACAATATAAGAACGAGCACCTTGACAGTAAACGTAATTATTGACTGGTGGGCGATGACATACAGTGCCACATAAACCAGAGCACCTTTATTGGCCGTCTCTACTTTATTGGCTTAGGCCACCATTTTGAGAAAAGGAAACCCGTCCAATCTACGTACATCAAGGTCAACCACCAGAACAAACAGACTGCTGGCTACGTGTCATTTTGCGTCACATGTTGCATTCAGTAATTAAATCAACCAATTATAAACTCATTTGGCATACCAACTGCGCCCTTATCCATTGCTGATACACACACACACACACACACATATCTGCCGTCGGGTTATTTTCGGCCTGATTTGACAGCGTTTTTGAGTCACATCAAGGGATCACTGCCTTCATGTTAAAAGTAAAAGCTCTCTCTCATAGTCATAAAGTACTAAGAAGGCATGCATAATGGTTCATCATAATTAGAGTTGGATTCAAATCCAGTCATCTGAAATACTTTACATGTACTAATAAGCATACTAATCAATCTCCCCCTTTTTAAGGCTTTATGGATCTGAAACATCAACTATACTTCTCAGTAAAATAAACTGCATTGCAAAATGATAAGATGCTTAAATGACTTCATACACACCATACATGCATTGATTGTAAGCAAAATCTCATCTAAGCGAGTGTTTGTTGTTGCCATGAAACAGTTGCTAACACACAGTAGGGTTTTTAGTTAAATATAAGCACTTAATAAAAATATAAATCAATTTTCAGCAATAATGCACAACATGCCAAATAAATGTATACGCGTGCTTCTAAAGTGATATACCGAACACTAGATGTTTTTTTCTGGCATTACCGCTTACAACATACTTTAAATAGTGACATGCTTGCAAATATGCTTCAAATAATAAGTGGATTTGAGAAAGCGTCTGTCATCAAAGGAGTTGATTAGTACCATCGCTAGACACTCCTGAAAATGTGTGAAGTTTTTTTTTTTAAATTTAGCATTCATTTTCACTCTTCGTGTCGGCTTCAGGACTGGCTGTGGAGCGAAGCCACTGAGCACATTTCCTTGTTTAGATGTAAACGTTAACCACTTTTAGCTTTTAGCTTAATACAAGACATGTACTAATCACATACTCAAATGAGGCAACATTAACCTTTGGTTGCACTTCGCTTCTGGACATTTGTTTGAGGATTGAGCACCATAATACAACGTGCTATACGTTTGTGACATGTGTTTAAAGTTTAACCTCTAATTAACTGCATCTTAAGGCGCATTACATCCATGCTGTCTTCTGTTTGGCCCGTCCTCTCATCGCTCAGCACCAGTGAAGCCTCTTATGCTTGCTGTCATCTCAGCATTAATAATACCCATCTGTATGTAACATGGCATATAATAACATCCAGTATCTCATCATGTATTAATCATATTCCGTATGTACTGTAGTATATGTGCGTATTTCAAAATAGCTACGTCCTACATGTAATCTGTGACAATTAGGTCTGAGTTGTGCTCTGTGCTTTACCACAAAGCTTTCGCTCTTAGTCCTCCGGTTCTAAGTGCACTACATCAGAGAACTAACAGGAACTGCGACATTCATTTATTGAGATGAAGAAATTAAACTAGCAATTATCCATTTCCAGAAGTTTATGGAGAAGCCTTCCCCCTACATTCATGTGTCTCTCTCTCTCTCCCAGGGACGGGTTAGAGATATTCAAAGCAAAGTCAGGGAACAATTGAACCGATGCAAAAATGTGGGACCCACAAGTGGGACCCACAAGGCTGTTATGAGTTTCAGTAATACTTCAGTAGTACCCCTCTGTGAGGAGAAGGGATACAAGCAGCGGGCTCCATCCTTTTCCCTTCCCTTTGTGTGCACATCCAAGACCAAAAGCACAGGTTCCTGACGCCTCCGTGTGTTCATCTGACTCTGAGTGTGGGAGACTGACAGCAGCCTGTTTGCGCTCCTGGTTGTAGCTCTGCTGTACGCCTGCAGGAAGACGTTTACTCAGGCTGATTGGCTAACGGTTGCCGTGTGTGTCTTATGTTTCCCAGACTTTGCTACGCTGTGTTATTCTACGTCTTCCTATCAACGTCTGTCAGCAGTGCTAAACCCATTCAGTCAGGCAAACAGCCTTATCACGGCCGCTGTAATACATCCTCCCCGCTTTTCTGCATTTCCCTTGTTTCTTTTTCCCTAGTTTGTTCTTGGATTTTGCATGCATGTTGCGATCCCCCACACAGAGGATGTGCGAGGCGGACGTGTGTGTGTGTGTGTGTGTGTGTGTGTGTTTAGGGTATGTACCCCTCGTGCTAAAGTAAAGGTGAGCGTATACGCTGGCATCTTGGATAGTCCCACATACTCGGTTGTGCTCCGGAGCGCAGAGGTTAAAATAGTATCGGCTCTCGGAAAGCTGCAGGAACCACGCGGGACGGAAATGAATCACTCCTGTCTGGTAGCGTTCTCCACGGCTCCGGTTTTCTTAAAAATATCCCAGCACTCGGTATATAATAAAAATAATAAATAATATAACACTCGGTATCTCCTTCGCCAGATGGTGGGGCCCTTGGTAGCTGTGTTGATCACCCAATGTCTCTTTTCAGCCGTGCTATATTGTACTATAGTGTAAGGTCATTGGGAAGTTACTGTTATTATTAGTATGGTAACACCTGTTTAGAACAGGATGGAACCCACTTCAGCAGGTTATTTCTTTCTTGTGGGACCTTGCTGCGGGGCAATTTGCTATCCTCCAATCATATTTGCCCAATCTTTTACAGCTATTGTTGTTGCTAGTCTACCTTTTTCTCAATCTATGATGAAGACTGCATATGGCCTTGTAGGAAGTGGTGGGAAAAACGGTGTTGAATTAACTTTTTCTAAATGATATCTTTGCAGTGTTTGATGTCTTTCTTCTCAGGCACATACATAAATCATGCATGTCAGTACAGTAAAGTACATTAGAGGATTCTGTTTGGCTCTGTGGCTCAACGTGGGAAGGGCTTTAATAGTATGTTTCCTCCATGCAATCCATCAGGGAAGGGTAACACAACCCACCAGTGAGCAGTGCATGTTGTGTTGTGAAGGGAAACGCGACCCACCAGTGAGCAGTGCATGTTGTGTTGTGAAGGGCTTCTGTTTCCTCCCCGGGTAGCAGCCAGGGGTCCTCCATCCAAAGTGAGATTGTCAGAAAAAACACACATACACACACATATATGTGCACTTAATGTGCACTGGAATGCCCTACAGGTTGCTGGTGCCAAAACCAATCCAAGCACTCGTCATTTGGGCTGTTATCAAAACTATACATAATTTCAGCCTCAACTCCTATTCAATTTCTATGCAGAATAAGTAATATCCAGTTGCACAGAAACTGATTGTTTCGTTTGTTACCTTTTCCTGGTACTGAATGTCAATTTCACCAAGAGAAATTCCTAGCTAATGTTATTCAGACACGCTTTGATGCATGATTTCCTTGCTTGGGGTTGCTTCTTCATCCAGGTTTAATTAAAAAATGAAATGTGGGAGAGGGGTGAGGAGAGGGGTGAGGAGAGGGGTGAGGAGGTGCTCTTTGGTCCCATTACTTTTCTGTCCTCTGGGGAAAAGGTCCAGTAAAAAATCCAGTGCTATTGGGCCTGCTCTTTAGACAACAAGTTGGAGAGGGAGTGAGGGGGAGTGAGGGGGAGTGAGGGGGAGAGAGAAACTATAGACCGCAATGCTGGCCGGTCACGCTATTGGCCGCTTTGGCAGCAATGGAGCTCTGCAGGGAGCCTCACACGCATTGACTTATAGGCCCTCTTATCGAATCAACGTGCACTTAAGGTTTATGAATATTTATATACAACGTATAGATTTACCATCTTACTGTAAGCATACATCTGTTGTAGGTAGAACCTCTTACTGTAAGCACACACATGTGCTAGATCTATAGATCAAACGTCAAATGAGCGAACGTACAGATTCTGGCTCTGGATAGAACCGCTCTCCGAACAATTTGTTACAAAACACCTGCAGATCAGGTAATGATGAAGCAAAGTGTCCTCACCACACATCCACCCGTGTTGTCTCTCCAGAGTACGAGGGTGTTTAGAGTTAAAGGTTAGTGTTGGTGGTCAGGTAATTGCAGAAAATACCACATCCTTTCCACGAAAATAAGTGCTTTAGAAATAGAGTTATTTGCTGTTCGTACTGAATGCTGCCGTGGTTACCAGGTTATATGCATGCTTTACGATGAGAAATGTTAGAAACTCATGCTCTCAAGACCTACCTATGCTCTATTTCTTTTTAGTCCGTTTGTTTTGGAAACCGAGTCTGGACTCTACAGATTGTTACATTTTATTTACATCTTTCACCCGAGTGACGGAAGCCAAATATTTTATGCAGAATAGCGCATAATGGCAAAAAATGTCATCATGATTTTAATACTAATATTATTGTATAGTTGTCTTGGTCAGACTTTCCAAATTGATGGGCGGGAGGTTGTGGGCGAATGGACTTTTTAGAACACTTTCATTCTAGTCTGTGGTCCTGTCTAGTCTGTGGTCCTGTCTAGTCTGTGGTCCTGTCTAGTCTGTGGTCCTGTCTAGCTGAACTGGTACCGCATGGCTTTAGCACTTGGCTTCCCACTGGGGCCAACCATGCGAAGAATGTATGCACTCACGGTATTGCACTCACCACCAATGGCATAGTCTGATATAAGTGAACCTATCGGCTATTCCGATTCCAACGTTGGGATGTCACAAGAGGATTGCGCCAATCGCTGCACAGTTTGCTAATATATGCAAATTGTATGGTAGGCGTAACTCCAGAGGGAGGGATGAGGGGAAATGGGGTTTGCAAGAATATACATTCCTCGGAAATCAAGCCCTTAAGTGCCCTTGTGTGTAATTACGCTATGCTTAATAATGGTGGACACTTGTGGGCGTGGATGCAGGCGGCGCTCTGTTTGGCAATACAGACAACTGGAATTTGCAGTGCGTGCCTTAATGCCTTAACCTCGAACCTTGAAAGTCGACCTTGCCACAATCTCCTATGCTATTTTGACTGCCTGTGTTATTGAAATTAATTAAATCTGTAACTTTGTGTACTGTTACAGTCTCTATTTTTAGTGAGCAATTTAGCAGATGATTTTATCCAAAGCAAAACAACTTCCACTTTTTAGACAGAGCAGGTCGGGGTTTGGCATCTCACTCAGCGATGCATACAGGCAGACTGTGGCCATTGGATTAGTGATCGAACCCAGAACCTCATTCAGCTGGGACTGCAACAGCCTCGCTGTCCTGGCCCCACGGCTCAGTTTAATAATCGAAGCAGATAGAAGCCCGGGCTTCTAGCTGACGTTTTCCGGTAGCAAACCAAGTCTTACTTGGCTGAACTGCGTTACTTTACTAACAGTGGAATGCTGCTTCAAATCATATCGACTTGCCAAAAACCTTAAATAAATATTAAACCCAAAGCACACGTCTATGTAGGGACAGACGCACAATGCTTTTGAATGTCCGCGTCCAAAATAGACTGCAGTGGGGTCCTATTTGAAAAATACATCTACGCTACATTCACGATCTGTGCGCATTGCTCCGTTAAATATAAAATTATATACGACGTTAAATATGACTCTAGTTCTTGTTTGTGTCACACTACAAATATGAGGGAATATGTGCTCTATAAATAGAGCACATATTCTACGTCCCCATTCATCGAACATCGAGTGGAAGACATCGAAAAAAAACTTTCACCACCGATACGACTGCGTGCCTAGTGCCTTTTTTTTGCAAAAGTCTTAAAAATATTACTTTTAATCATTTGCGGACACATTTTATTCTGAAGAAGCCAGCGTTGTCAAGGTGGCTCATGTATAATTTTCAGCAGGTATCTGTGAATACAGCAACACGTTCTGGGTGCAGGGCTGGTGTTTTCTCTCCCTGGCTGCATGTGATATCCAGAGACTTGTAACAGCTCGTTGACGATCACACCGCTCTCTGTGAGGCTCTGCCTGGTGAATCCAGTCCTCCGACACCATCGCGTGTTCAAGTCCCTTCCACTGAGCCAGGCTTTACATTTT
>OMNO01060906.1:2849-18358 GCA_900303215.1 Trachyrincus scabrus
CTGGTCTGTTAATTAGAGGTCAAAAGGCTGCCCCTGCTTGCTTTAGCATTAACATTTAGCATTAGCTACTTTTGTGTGTGTATGCATGTATGCGTGTATGCATGTGTGTGTGTGTGTGTGTGTGTGTGTGTGTGTGTGTGTGTATGTGTGTGAGCAAGCATGTGTAGGGGAGATCTCCCCTACTGTGTCCATATACTGTATGTATGGACACATACATATCGGTACCTAAACATACGCATGCAAAATATATGACAGAGATCAGCATGATGCAGTTGTGCACTGGGAGGGAGAACGAGAGAGATCTGAAGTCATGGTCAGCAGAATGCCTCAGGGACACCGTCACACAGCCTCCGCAGGGTGTCCTTGCAGTTAAAACGCAGATCGATCTTCACTGGGAGGCAGATATTATTTATAGCTGTACTTTCTCTCTCTCTCTCTCTCTCTCTCTCTCTCTCTGTCCCCTGCCTGCCCGTCGGTCGGCATGGTGACTAAAAGCAATGGCGTTCATCATCAGCGTCGAGACGTTCACATACTTTCACATACTTCCCTTGATGGATTTCCAAGGGTTTACCTCGCCTTGGAGTCACATGTCGCAATGTGATGCATTACTGTAGGTCAGGCTTTTCAAAACAATGCGTATTGAATATAAGTCAAAAAACGTAAAACGTAAAAAGCGTATTCAGTGACAGATGGCTGTGCGCGACGGCTATGTATATCAAGTAACACACAAATAAACCATCACAATACAGTCCTTTTATGTATCTCTAATGTCATTGAAACTCAGGAAGGAAAAGTATCCAGTTTCATGTGTATGTGGGTAGATGGGCCCCTAAGAGACCATATAAGTGTTGATTTCTGCGTCCGTAGCACCGGTGTGGCTTCAGCGGGCCTCAGCAGTACCCGTGTGGGGGAGTACAGAGGCTGGGCCGAGATGCGTCCGTTTAAAGGCGTCCTGCCAGGAGGAGGTCGAGGTGGAGAGTCTGCTGTGCTGTACAAAATGCTAAGCAGATCGAACACATTCTAACCCTGTGCTGTCACTTGTGCCGTTGTGATGCAGGGATGAGGTGATGTAGTTGATGGGGTTTTAACCACCTTTTGGAAGCAAAGCCGTGGGCTACGAAATCGCCATCTGTGACTGCAATAGTGGCTGTTGGATACTAAAACGTTGTTTCTAACTGTGAACTCTGTTTTCCTTTCATCTGTTGTTCAGGTAACAGTGATTGTTGTTCAGGATGATTATACAGCCTTGTAAGTTACTCTGTAAGGCCCTTGAAAAACACTGCGCCAGTGCATTTAGAGGTAGCCTGGCAGGCCGTGAGTGTGCATAGATACACAAATACAGACGCACACACACAAAAAACGTGTGTGCGTGCGTGTGTATGTGTGTGTGTCTGTCACTCTCCTCTGCCTGAGGAGAGTGTATTTGTGATATAAGACCTAAAATCATTAGGCACCTCTTTCCTGTAAACCAGATGAAACCCAAGAAGGTGTATTGATTTACTGTGCACTTAAAATGTGTGTGTGTGTGTGTGTTGACCCCTGCCACACATACACACACACACACACACACACACACACACACACATACACACACACACACACACACACACACACACACACACACACACACACACATACACAAACAGACAAACAAAATGTCTAGATCAGCTTATAGCCCTCTCCACAGTTCTGTCTGTTCTTGTGTGTGTTTTTTGTGTGTGTGTCCACCCCTCACCCCACCGCTATCAGGGTGCGTGGTGGACACAATGTGGTGACCTAAAAATACCTCTCCACTTTCCATAAAACCTGCACTTAACTTTCTATCTCAAGGACAATGTATTTATCTAGATGTAAAGATGCTTTACTTACAGACACAACATGCTCAGCAAGTTCCAATCTGAACTAAGGTGCACTCCGAGGGTGTACTGAGGTGACACACCTGAGCCTGTTTGTTTGTGTGTGTGTGTGTGTGTGTGTGTGTGTGTGCGCGCGTGTGTTTGACTGTATACACACGTTGCTGTGTCCTCAAAGGGCACAGCTTATATTTTTCATTCACGAAAGGAGGACCAAGGATGTTTCAGTAGAGTGACTTAAAGCTGTACTATGTTGGCTATTATGGCAGGTTTTATTCTAAGACATATAATTAAGGTTTAAGTGCTACTATGTAGGGAGGAGGGAGTGGGGGGTGCATAGACCCCGAGGAGATGGACACCATACTCCAATATAGGCTTGGATAGGTTTCCTTTCCATTGAGTGTGACCTCCTGCTCCCTCTCGCTCCCTCCATCCAGGACTGTCTGATTCTGGAGAAGAATGAGATACACCACCCGGTGTGCTCCTTCCAGGACGACTTCCAGGAGTTTGAGATGATTGACGACGATGAAGAAGAGGAGGATGAGGACGATGACGAGGAGGAGGAGCTGGATCCAGACGGGCCTCCCTCCCCGTCTGCCTCCCCTCCTGCCTCCCCGACCCTTGGCACTCTGAAGAGCAGACCCACCACGCTGAACCTCACCACGGCCGTGTCACAGGTGAGTGACCCCCCGATGCTTCTCCCCAATGGACACTCAGGATGAACTCAGAGTATGGGAGAAGAAGGTAGTCTGGCTAACTGGAGAGTTTGATCCAAGGCTCTTCATGGAAGTTTACTCTCTGAGCTATAGACAACCAAACCTCGCTGCTCCCCATGAGCTGGTTGTTGCCTTGCATAGTTGAAAGCTGCCAGAGGTCCATGATGTGTGCGTGTGAATGGGTGAAAGTCAACAGACCCTTTTCACAGAAGTGTTATTGTAGGTCAAACACAGGTGTCACTTATAACACTAATTATGGGTCTGCTACTTTTATGTACCGGGACACATGGTTGCCTTCGATGATGCCTCTGTGAAACCGGTCTATTGTGATCTGAGTGACAGTGGTGTGGAGTGTGTGTGGTTGATGGTTGGTTTAAGCAGCCTCACCTGCACAGACTGATTAGACTCTGGGGCTGCTGGACCTGCTGCACCTGTGGTGCATTGGCCAATCAAGGCCCACAGGTTAAAGCAGCCACCACCACACACTCAGGAGGAGCGCTAGCATGTCAGCACGTACCGCCTGCATGTCAGCACGTACCGCCTGCTCTGCCAGCACAAACCATTTTCAAACTCTGCAATAAACTGGTTTCCTCATAACTCCCTGTGTTCTGGTCATCGGAGGAGCCCTGAAAAGCCACTTTGATGGCATGTGGCAGGGGAGACTGCTACAAGTGGTTAAAAGTCTATTTAAAACACAGTGAAAGTTAAAGTCCCCTTTCTCGCTTCCCTCCAGGATTCGTTAAACAACAACAGCAGTCTATCCCCAAAGAAAGGCAGCTGGCAGGATTCAATACGTAATCCTGTTCAGCAAGGTAAGGCCAAGAACTCATCAATAAAACATAACTTTGGTTTCTCATAGCTCTTTACTAAGTACTAAACAAATCAATGGCCCAAGCAAGCAATAACACGAAGTTCACTTCTGTCCACAGGTCGTCTGTCTCCAAACCACTCTTGTCTGGATGACGGCATCCATGTTACTGGCCAGTGCCCAGCCGCTCCCGTGTCCCAGGCACCAGGGTCACAGAGCAAAGGTACTCCCCCAAAACAGGCAGGGGAGGGCAGGCTCACCCAGTCTCCTCACAGGCCCCTTCTCTGCGACATGGAGGGCAACAGGCGCGAGCGGCCTGAATACGGTAAAAAAATGGCCGACCCACCGAGTTCCGAGCCGATAGCATTACAGCATAGAGTGTTGTGGTGTGGTGGTGTGCCGTAACGTGAAGTGATGTGGTGTTAGTTAGTCTGTTGGTTACATTACGTGATGTATTGGTTCAGCAAACATTATGGGATACAGTATACTGGAGATCCCAAAATGAAGAACAAGATAGAAATGCGTTTGCTGAACTCCGTATATCTACGGTTTTCCCCTTTTCATTCCATCTTGGTTGGCCATGATGAACATCAGTTAACTGTAGTTCGAACTGTATACAGTAAAGGAAGTCTGTAAATGTTGAGGTAATCATTCATTTACTTCACCCCAGTCTCTCATGATAACAATTATTTATCTGAAGCAATGCTTGAAAAGAAGAGTATATATTAAATATATAGATATATAGATCACTAGATCATGTTTCTCATTAATTTAATAAAAAAACGTTATGCCTCACTATTGCACATATATCACTTATATTAGATTGCATTATTCTAGTTATTACTAATTACTAGTAGTTACTAATTCCGCTCATCTAATTTGATCAGTTTTGATGGTAAAAATGTATTAACTTTATGTCCTAATAGAAAAACCATGTGAGAACGGAAAATAATGTATGATTACCCTCTCGTTTACTGGCTCCTGTATACAGAAGATGTTTATTTCACCTCTACAACTCTTCCCTTGTCCCTACCTCTATCATGTTCTGGCTGATAGTCTTGATTCCTAATACTTCAGTGATGATCTATTCTTCCTTTTTTGCACCATGTGTGAACTTTCAAATTTTGTTTCTGATCCAATCAGCTCCGTGTTTCTCTTTTTGTTTTCATCTTTTACCTCATAGGTTCATTTGGCCAGCATAAATCCCACACCTGTCCAGGGGATGTCTCCAAGACTTCACCTGAGCCCCTAATCCAAACGTCCCGAGTTCCCTCTGTCGACGACAACTCTCAGTGTTCAGACACAGAGGTCGACCGTGACCTCATCAACAACCACAATCACAAACACCTCAACCGCTGCACCACAGACACCTACACGGTCACCAGTGAATCAGGTATGGAACCAGAAAACGACCTGGATCCGGATGCAACCAGCCGCTGTTTGTCATCTACCGCGCCCATCGGAGGCAACGACGGTGCAGACACGCCCTTGTCTGACGAGGAGCTGGATAAAGACTTTGAGGTGGAGTTCATGTGTAAGGAGACCTACGACTTGGTGTGTAAAGAGAACCATCGCTCAGCATATGTAGAATTCCCCTGCATTGAGCCCTTGGAGGCCGCCTCCTTCTCTAGCTACATTTCTACTGACCACTCTGATACCCTTGACCAGTCTAACAGTTCAAGTGCTCTGAGAGCTGCAAATGATGATGGTGCAGCCAATGACTCCACCTCCCCATCATCAGACCCTGGGATAGCAGATATGAACACAAAGCGAGGCTATGTGACAGACCAAGACCAGGACCTAAGCTCTCCAGCTTCAGACTCTGATGTTGAAGGGGAGCTAGAGGCAGAATTTGCCTGTGGGGGCCATTTGGTCTCCAATATGATTTCTTCCATCTCAGAGACAGAACTGGACCTGACCAGTGATGACAGTAGCAGTGGACGCTCATCCCACCTTACAAACTCCATTGAGGAGGCCAGCTCTCCCACATCGGACCAGGAACTGGACGCAGACACCGAGCTCGAACAGGACAGCGGTATTGTGGGGATGAAGGCTTCACTCCTTCTTGGGCAGCCTGATCCAATTAAAGTAGGGTATTCTCTACCATCTCCATCCCCCCTGCCCTCCCCTACTTTGGCTACCCCTTCTCCGGTTGACTCACCTATCCAGCCACCAGGGTGCTATGATTATGGTCAGGCTCTGATGGGCCTTCAGAGTGTGGATGACGACCTGCCATTCGAACACCAAGCAGACCCAGATGAGACTCTCCCTACAGCCCAAGATTCTGAGGACAACTTCTCCAGGCAGATGGTGCTTGAAATAGAGCCAGACCATAGCCTTGAGACCTTTAAGCGCTCTTTCTATCTGCCAGTTGGTCCCAGACTCATGCCATGCACTGATGACTATGTAACCAGTGAAGGAGACTCAGAGTCAGAAAGTGAAGATGAGCTGAGTGAGAACTCGGACTCACCCTGGCTGCTTAGCAACCTAGTCAACAAGATGATATCTGAGGGCTCTTACCCAATCAGCTGCCCAGAACAATGCTTCAAGAGGAAACTTTCTGTATCCGACACCATCTCACCATCCTCAGAGATAGACGAGGATGATGACCGAAGGAATAAAGCAGGAAAGGAGGGATTGCAGGAAGGAGGTAAAGCACATGAAGGTCTAAGAGGGGATGTGACAGAGACAGAAGAAAGGGGGAAGAACACCAAGCCTGGTCTGTACGTAAGCAGTCACACTGGTGACAGTGGGACTCCGGTAGACGTGGACTCATGCATCAGCAATGGAAGGGAAACAACAAAAGGCTCCCATTGCTCGAAAGACTCTGACAAGAACCTTGCCATGAAATGGTCCAAAAATGACAGGAGACAAGAGGAGTGTTGTGAGGAGGACGTCCCAGAACCAAATAATGACCTAATGATGCACGAGGGACAGAAAGAGCTAGACTCTCCTAGCCTGACTGAGAGTGTTATTAGTGACAAGGACGAAGGACGAGAGACAGACCCCAAGCCCACGGGTCGCAGTTCTGCCTCCCTGGAGCGCATCACTGAAGTCAAACAGAGCTTGACCCTTGACATCCCCACGGCCCAAACCAACCGATGCTTCAGCCTCAGTTACTCTACAGATAATGAGGAACAGGACATTGACGAAGACTCTTCCCCGTTCCTCGCCGACTTGAGGAAGCAGTCGGCCTTTGGGGGGAGCAACCTCTATCTGGATAGTTCCCCTCCCATTGATGAGAGCGTTCAGAACCGTCCCTTTTCAGACCCAGAGCTGTGTGACAAAACCCTTGCTCAGCGGCAACAGTCAGATGATGATGGACTGGCCTACGACTCCATGAAGTACACACTTGTTGTAGATGAGAACACCACGCTGGAGCTCGTCAGCCTCAGAAGGTATGCACTCGGGGAGATGAAGGAGAGTTCCATTTTTACTTTGCACTGTGATGAATGTAAATAATAATGAAGCAGACTTTTTCATTTGAATGAATCAGTCTTACTTTGCACCTTGGAGTTACTAAAACACTTTCCGCCACAGGTGCACCTCTGTTCTGAGTGATGACAGTGAGTTGTCCACACTGTGTGACGAAGAGCCACTGGGGACAGGTGAAGTTGGCTATGGCCTCAGGGATGAAGAGGTGCGGGCAGAACTTCTGAGTTCTTCTGAGGACTCCTCTCCTGAAGCTGACTTGCCCTTCTCCAAGAAGTTCCTCAATGTGTTTGTCAACAGCACGTCCCGTTCTTCCAGTAAGTCAGAATCACATGGCACACTGAATTCTACTGCTAACTGGAAAACTATACAGATTTTCAAGCAGTTCATGTCTAGGTCATTGAAAGACTTTGCTTGCATAATGGGTGTGGGCTTTTGGGTTTTAGCTTGGAGTCATCCTTATTTTTACTATTATCGAATCAGGAACCTCAGTTTGTTATAACCCCAGCTCTGTCAGCATGATGCATAAGCACATGCGCCACACATGGCTGGAAGCCAAGTACGCACTTATGTAAGGACGCTGGCTCCCAGTGAATATATCCTCAATCAATGCTATTATATTATATTATTATTATATTATATTACATTAATATATCATTGCCTTCTCCTCTTTTGACAAATGTATCTTTAATGTGTGTAGGAGAAGGAATAGCAAAGACCAGAGATGTTCCTATAACTATAATATCCTAACGGAGAGAGCAACTCCTGCCCTTTGAAAGACAAAACACTTTTAATTGAAACAGAAATCATATTTTCAAAAAATGGTTCAAAATGCGTTCTTGCGTTGCAGGCACTGAATCCTTTGGGCTTTTCTCCTGCACGATCAACGGAGAGGAAAGGGACCAGACACACAGAGCTGTCTACAGGTAACATCCTGTGTTACATCAATAAAACTCCACTGTGTAGTGCTCAGTGGGTGCCTCCCTGATGCCTCATAGCAAGAAGGTCTGACACAGAGAGACACAGATAGACCGACCCGCAGATAGACCGACCCACAGATAGACTGACCCACAGATAGATCGACCCACAGATAGACTGACCCACATCTGATGAACTCAATTTTCCATTTCAAAGTTGCTATATTGATTGTATTTTATTGAGTTTACGTATTGAGAGCTCTTCTGATCGGATATGATTTGTAAAATCACGTCATGCAAGAACATAATAATAATCAATCATAATAATAATGAAAAAGTATATGGTCGTCTTCATGAGATTTTAATTTTCTATTTAAGAGTAGTTTCTGCAAAAGACATCACATAATTTCATGTTGCTCACTATTGCTCAATACTGCCACCTGCAGGTTCATTCCCAGACATGCAGATGAACTTGAGCTGGATGTGGATGACCCCTTATTTGTAGAGGAGGAGGAGGATGACTACTGGTATAGAGGCTACAACATGCGGACGGGGGAACGAGGCATATTCCCTGCCTTCTACGCTCACGAGATCATCGGCCAGTCAAAGGAAACAGTGGGTGAGTCATGGAGAGAAAGAGCAATGTCTTCAACGAGTATTCTGTATGTCATTTGTTTCATGGCTTCTGTCATGCACATGTGATTTGATTTGTGTGTGTGTGTGTGTGTGATAAAGGTGTGAAGAGGAATCCAGCATGGATTGAGACTTTCAGTGTTCAGTTCCTGGGTTCGGTTGAAGTACCTTATCACCAAGGCAACGGGATTCTCTGTGCTGCAATGCAGAAGGTATGTTGCTACTGGTTCATGTCTGCCTATTTCAGTCTTAGACATCCCTGGATGGGTTTTAGTGTTTCCTTGCATTCACTTGAGACGCGGTTGGACACCGTGCGCCAGGTCGGGCGATGCCAGGTGGGGCAAGTTTAAAACACACACAAAATCAGCTACAGCTTAAAACATTCTAGCTTTTTTGGACTGTACTGCAAATCTGTTGGTTGGCGCCGTTATGTCACACCAGGCCAAAGTTTAAATCATTTCAACTTCGAAGAGAGTCCCCTCCGTGAGGTTGGTGCATGCCCCTCCCCTCCCTGAAATTACAATTAGTGCCTCACATTCACTGACGGTGGTGTCAACCATGCAAGGCAGCAGTTAGGGTTAGGTGTCTTGCTCAAGGGACGCTTGATGCTTAGCTAGGAGGAGCCGGGGATCGAACCAGCAACCTACCCATTGCCAGATGGCCTACCTCCCGAGCTACTGCCGTGGCAACGAGCTTTATAAATAAACTTGACTTATCAGAGCACCAGGAACATACACAACAAAGACTATAAGCTGTAACCAAAACATTGCTTGTTTCTGTTAGATTGCTATATCGAGAAAACGAACGGTACACGTCCGGCCTCCGTCTCTGTGTGAGCTGGAGATCAGCTTACAAGGAGTCAAACTGATCATGAGCCTGGAGGATGAGTATGACACGCTGGACGAGGTGAGAAAGACGAACTCATATCATGACATCATGACATATTTGGAATAAATATCTAACATTTATGATATATGATGAAAAAGAGGGCGGAATAGGAGTTAAGCAGCTTGTGCTGCTTATGTTTTACAGAGTAATACTAAATTACAGAGAAACAACCGTTTATTTTTTTATTGAAAGTATTTTACCATTGCAATCAGCAGCAAGTATATGCGGTTTGATATAACAGACCATGCTTGTCTGCTAAGCCTCCCTCTTATGGTGCTTGCACACTTTGTTTTTTTGCTGTCTAGTTCGACAGGTGTAGTCACTTCTTCCAGATGAAGAACATCTCCTTCTGTGGATGCCACCCTAAGAACAACTGGTAAACCACCGCTATGCTAGCAAATACTGAGCCCTGCCTTTCTCTCTTTTTTACTGAGCTTTGCCTTGTGGAGCATCACCGGTGGCATCTTCTTGTTTCCTTCTTCCACAGTTACTTTGGCTTCATCACTAAACACCCAATGCTGAACAGATTCGCTTGCCATGTGTTCGTATCTCAAGAGTCGATGCGGCGTGTAGCAGAGTGTGTTGGGTGAGTCATCCTTACAGATACGCAGGACAAAGGACAAAGTTTTCCAGATTGGTCCAAATCTAGCCATCTATTTTAATTGTAAATTCTACTGCCTTTTGTTTTTGTAACTCAACAAGTAATAATAATAATAATAATAATCACAATAATAATCATGTGTGTGTGTGTGTGTGTGTGCGCGCGTGCGTACGTACGTGTGCATTAATACATGTGGGAGTGTTATGGGGGTTAAGTAATGATTGCTAGCTCATCTTGAGGCTGGCTAATCTTGATCTGTATTGGGTGGATAGGTTTTGAATAATTAAACAGGCTGCTGGCTGCATGACATGGAGCTGAGAGCTACACTAGAAGCAGAAAGGCCAGACAAAACCACCCAGCTCTATCTTCTGTGCTGTTTTTCAAAGGCAGAATCTAATGAAATAACCATTCCCTACATTGTCTTTAACAGATAATGGTAAAGACAATTAAAGATTAGAGTTTAAAGATCTTAAATGACTGTAGAAATAGTTACAATAAAATAATTACAATATCCAAGCATTTTGAACAGGATCTACCAGCCCTTTCACTGTAACTCAATGCTAAACTCAGATGAGTGCCTTAGGGAAGGACAAGTCCGGAATTGATGGAATCGATTCCGATTCCAAAAAAATAAGTTAGGCTTTCCATTGTCTTGGATACAAGAAATGGATCAGACTAAAAGAATCAAGCACAGATTGGTATAGATTTAAATAAAAACAAACAACTTACAAACTCACTACATTAAATAGTTTCTTCGATCCCACAGTTTGGAGTCGATTCCATAGCCGGAGTCGACGCCAATTGCGTTTAGTTTTTAGAATCGATTCTCAGAATTGACGTGATGGAATCATCGCCCTGCCTCCAGCACTGAGGAGAGATGCTGAGAGGCAGATTCACAGGGCTGATGTACAGGGGCTGAGACCGTCATGTGGTGGTCATCATAACTTCATGCATGCTCTGCCTCTTGTATCTACAGGAAAGCCTTCCAGGAGTACTACCAGGAGCACCTGGAGTACGCCTGCCCCACCGAGGACATCTACCTGGAGTAGGGCGCGTTACTGTGGCCACGACCTCCTTATTGCGCTTCACACACTCCTCCACAGCTTGTGTACGTTTTGCGACGTGGTCACCAGAGAGCGCTGCTGGGAAAAGTGATACATTCTTCACTGTAAATTACCCCCCCAAAATCCCTCGCAAACCTGGGGACGTTCATTTGATTTCTACAGTATGCAAGACCACTGGACTGATTACGTTCATATATTCATCTGTTTATTTTCCATCATCTTGATGGATGGATTGCGTCATACTTTTCTATTATATGAAACCAAGAATCTGAGCACCTTTTAATTTGTAGATTTATCTTCCATTTGGAAAGAAAATACGAATAATGTAACCTACTAATGCTGTTTCATCTCTCTGTGCATGTTAAGTAGGTTTAATGCACACAGACACAGCCAAATCTACCCTTACAACACACAATAGACAAACAGAAATCATCTCAACGAAAGGAAATGGTGTAGAATTGATTTGTTGGCAGTTGGTGAACTGTAAATATGTAATTGTTCAATACTACTGGTTTGATTTCTACTCATGGTGACATTGGAGCAATGTAGAGAGAAATACAGTGAGCTGTCCTTTGTCCGCGGTTACCCATGTGTTTGCATATGACATGTCGTGTATGTTGTAAATATATGTATAGAAAGTAGAGACATGGGTTATGTAGGTAGGCTATCACTCATAACACATAGGACGGGAATGGTGGAGGGAAAGATAATTGATATCAATGGCGTGAAGCGTAACTGAGTGGCTGAGAGGGTGGCGTGATTTGAGACGTGGCGATATAAGAAACTAATAGTATTTAGTGTCCACTGCGGTGGTCATCCGGTGCATGAACAGAGGCTGCCTGGGTGTTGTGCTAAAGATTAGCATTGTTTAGAAAAGCAGAAAGACTCCAACAAAATATGACGAATTGAACCTCAAAAAAAGAAAAACTTCTGAAAATTTGGACCTCATCACTCCCACAGATAATCGTTTAAATCATGTTTAAAAGCTGCTAATATACAAGACAAAATGAAACCTAAACTGTCTTTGACCCTTTCACCCGTAAGTGAATAATATTGGAAATATTTTTGATAGGCTAAGTAAATCATAGGCAAGAAACCATTTGGGTTGCGCAATTCTGTGTGACGTTCAGGTGAAATAAATCCATAATGAAGCCATATTACCGCTGAATTAACTCCAGTTCTCCAGAGGACAAGAGACTGACTGGTTCAGCAAGACAGTAGTTTTACTACTACCACTAGTATAGGGCCATGTGTGTAGTAAACCAAGTGTTGTGGTGTTTATAGACAAACCCCCAAAAAGGTGATTATTGGATGTAAGTGAGTTTGTTCCTTTTAACATAATCGTTGTCTACTCATTCTCGTATGCAATACACACAAATCAATGCTTTGGGGTGGCTAATTGGTATTGAACTGCTAACACATGGGCTGGGAGGTCATGGGTTCATTACAGTTATAGCCAATAGATAAACATGTCCTGTTGGACATTCAAAGCCATGGCTGCCCTCTGTGACCATTTGAAGAAAGAATAGTTGGAGACAGTTGGACCGGCAAGAGGGAGTTATGGCGTTATTTACATGTGTATTGCTGTCAGTTAGATTATGTATATAGTGAATCTAAAAGATAGTGCTGTGTCATTTATGTTAACTATGTTATTGAAATAAATATGTACATTACTTAGAAAATAATTTAGAAAAATGGGAAAACAAAAAAAAAGGAAGTGCAAGAGAAAGAAAAAAATGAAAACGTATGTGATCTGCAATCATTTTAGTTCAGTGTCATGTGCCCACACAGCATTTATGAATACAGTGTCCGTCACAAGGGCCGTGGTTTCAGTTCCTGGTAACTCCAAAAAACTCTTATAGTACAACATGACCACATAAGTACTGAACAATGTGCTGTTAGAGAGCTGCTTTAGGATAACCATGTTTGCATTCTGCCAATTATAGCTAGCGCTGTTGAGCTCCGAACACACGCCTCTTCTCTGATCTGTCCCTCTTTGTTCCGAGTTTCTTTTTTATATTTTACAGTGTAGCTAACTGGCTCTGCTGTGTGACATAGCTATGTAAGCAAACCTCTGAGGAACACATTACAACAGCAGTTATACCAAACATTTGACTTTATTACATATACACAAATTCTTCACTGTATCAGTATGTGACAGAACAACCATATCCTATCTTGTATCTTTAAAAAAAATAAGGACTTGTAAAATTGAAAGTTAAAAAAATGACAAAAAAACAACACATTGCCTTGTCATGGGTTTGGTTCTAATGAATAAAATATATGCTTGATGTCCAAATTATTTGTCATTTATTCATTGAAAAAAATAAATAAATACATTGCTGAATATATGTCTTCTTCTAAATGATGCAATTACACACACATTACAAAATAAACATGGACACAGACTATATTACAATTAAGATTTAAAATTCATACAGAGAGTAAAATAACATGCCCTTGCTGGGGAAGTTGAATGAAACATTACAGAAACATTATAGAAATCTAAACCAAGTAGTGCATATCTGCATACACAAGACATTTTCATGACAGTACCTTTTGGTTATCATAAAATATCACTCTCATTTCTAAATCATTATTATTGGAGGGTTGCAGCTAGATTCATCTGGTGATTATCCCATGGTGCATCAGAAATGGTTGGTAAAGGATATTTAAGTTATGGAAGCTTTTGGTGTGGTGAAAGTCATAATCTTGAAGACACAATGGTGATTGAGCCTGTGGCCCACTGATGAAAGCTCTTGCATTTACAGTATTATCAATGTTACCAACTGGGTGTCGCTGGTGAAATTCCTGTGAAAAATCACAAGCAGCGCACAATTAGTGACACGTTTTCCATCACCCAGCAGTGCTTGTTCCGCCAGAGTGGGTGGACGGAGCTAACGCAACAGACTCGCTCTTCAACTCACTTAAGCGGCGTACTGTTTTTTTTCCGGTCTCTGCCAGTAAACCAACTGCCAACTGACTGATGTCACACAGGCGACAGGCAATCATTGTTGAGAAGCAAAGTATCAACATTGGCAGCAGCTGGGTTTAGGTTGACAAAGAGGTGTACAGCAGGGCTCTAGCCCAGGGTCTGTGCCTTTTCCTATTTGGCTCTCACCAAACACCATGGATGCTTCAAATCTGGCCTTGGCCTCCAGGATCCTGTCCAGCAGGCTGTGTAGAGTATACTCATTATCCAGGGACAGAGGGTAGTTCTCAGAGGGGTCAGACTCGAGGTCAAAGATAAGTGGTGGGTCGTGAGCCTTGAGCACAGTTAAATGACACTGCTCGTCTGGGACAGTCGCACTTTTTGAGGAACCTGGAGGGGGAATTACACCAGGACCAAGACAAGCAGATACCGTGTCACTACAATTCCTTATTTACTAGTCATTTAGGAGACACCTTCATTAAAAGCGACAATAAATAATGTGAATACATACAGACAGGTCATTAAGGAGCAGGTAGGGGTTAGACAGTGAATATAGAGACAGGTCATTAAGGAGCAGGTAGGGGTTAGACAGAAACAGATACAAGTAATTCAGGAGGAGGTAGGGATGACAACATGCTCAGGAATACTTAAATTCTTAAAATACTTAAAATAGCCTGACTAAGGTCATTGGGGATGGAGCCCAGAACCTTTCTGCTGGGAGAAGAGAACCCTAGCAACTGGACTATTCTGCTTGCTTTATGGTGAGGCGTGTTCCCACCAGTAACCACATGTAACATACGTATGGTACGTACCCCGTGTGTAGAAATGGGCCTTGTACTTGTCCAGCCGGAGAGCAAACTGTGGCAGTTTCCCCCTGCCACATGCCATCTACAGTGGCTTTCCCGGGCTTCTCCAAGAGCAGGACACAGGCAGTGGATGAGTAAACCGGTTTATTGTTAGTTTGTGGTAGTCTGAACAACAGAGCAGGTGGTACATGCTGGAGCTCCTCCTGAGTGTGTTTGCTGGTGGCTGGTTTAACCTGTGGGCCTGATTGGCCAATGCCCCACAGGTGTGCAGCCTCACCCAGTCCCAGAGTCTAATCAGTCTAACTCCGACCAGGTGAGGCTGCTTAAACCAGCCACCAACAACACACACTCCACACAAACATACTTTGTTTCTCACTGGGATCCAGGGGGTAGAACATCATTGTGTCCCTCTTACTCTAGACAAACAAGAGACACATTAGTTTGAATTCTGGTCAAATTGATCTTAAATTGACAAAGTATGAAGCCCTTTACCTTCCCAAGTCTTGAGTATCAGCTTCGTCATATCCACCCCATCCAGCTGCACTTCTGGAAGTCTATCAAAAAAATAAATATATCAAATTGGGGTCTGTGGAGGGAAGGGGGCGTGGCTCGGTATCGGGCTGCAAACAAGGGGAGCGGGGCGGCTGATTCCTGGGTGTTGGCACTCTGTGTCCCCCCTTTTGTAAAAGTCGTAATAAAAACACTTGCAACCGCCAGCACCCTCTCCTTCCTTGCTCATCTCCCGAACGGTGGCAGTGGGGACTGCTACAGGGTCATTTCAACCATAAGGTGGTATAAGTGTGCGGTATGCAGATATTTTTTGTCAAAGTTATGTCGTAGTTGCATCCCATCCAGACCT
>OMNO01061071.1:1712-11799 GCA_900303215.1 Trachyrincus scabrus
AGAGAGAAATCAAAGCCCTTGTTTCTAAAGGAGCCTCCTTTACAGCTGTGTCTATTTATAATGTGTTGTTCTTGTGTTGGTCGCTGTGCCTTTGTGTGTGTTTGTAGGTGTGTGTGTGTGTGTGTGTGTGTGTGTGTGTGTGTTTGTGTTTGTACGCGTGTGTGTGTGTGTGTGTGTGTGTGTTTGTGTTTGTAGGTGTGTGTGTGTGTGTGTGTGCTTGCATGCTTGTGTGTATGCCAGCGTTTGCATGCGTACGTGTGCATGTATGCATTTACCAGTATAAGTAAGTGTGTATGTGTGCCTGTATGTGTTTATATCCGAGTGTGTATGCATGTGTTTATGTAAGTGTGTGTATATGTGTGTGTGTGTGTGTGTGTGTGTGTGTGTATACCACCTCTTATGCATCGCGGCTCTACAACCATCATGGGAGCACCCAGTCTGTATTGAAGGAAATATCCCCCTGCTAGGAATACATCAATCTGTTGAGTGTATTCTAGTGTCCTGTTTGATGGTTTACCGTGACGACGTTATCGCTCGCTCAGAGGACGAGCATGGAGAGAAAACAGTCACGCTCATATCATAACAAAACATCACAAATATATACGTTCAAAGGATATATATTCTATATTTTGTTGTACTTCATTACTCCCGGACGACATATTGATATTTCTTCCCAGTTTTATATTAATATATATTCATGTTTAAGATGGGATGTACTTCATTACTCCCAGACGATATAGCATTTCTATGCATGCATGTATGGATGTTGACCCATGCTGCATGTTAATATAACACGCTATACATGCCTCCCTGCTTCCTGCCATGGCAAACGAATGAACCCTTTGCCATGGCGACGGAACAGCTGGACGCGGTGACGGATGACATCATCGCTCCCCCTGCCGAGAAATGCGTTAAACCAACGCGTCAGCTGTCACTCACGGCAGTCGCGTGATTAGAGCACAAACCGCAGGACGCCGTGGTGCCCTGCTGTGTCCCGACAGGACACGGACCTTCCACGCCACCGCGTGTCATCGTAGCGGGAATTAATCACGGGATGGCTCGGACAATCCCACACAGACCTGCGGCCGATAGATACGTACATATGCTCATTCAATCAGGTTCAGTGACCAGGGCAGATGAACAGTCCAAAGCCTGGGTGGCTGGAGTCTTTTGTGATTTTCCGTGCTTCCCTAAGGCGTCGTGTGTGGTAGATGCCTTGCACGGAGGGTAGATGGCAACCGATGATGCGCTCCGCTGTCTTCACCACCCTCTGGAGGGCCTCACGGTCAGCAGCGGTGCAGCTGCCGTACCGGGCGGTGATGCAGCCAGAGAGGATGCTCTCAATGGTGCACCTGGAAAAGTTAGTTTTGGCAGACATGTCAAACTTCTTGAGTCTCCTCAGGAAGAACAGGCGCTTTTGGGCAGCTTTCACCGCCGAGTTTGCTTTCTCCTTGGTCTTGCAGACGTTGAGAGAGAGAGGTTGTTGTCCTGGCACCATGTTGCCAAGTCACTGACCTCCTCTCTGTAGGCGGTCTCATCGTTGTTGGAGATGAGACCCAGGATGGTGGTGATGGTGACGTTGGAGCTGCGTGTGGCCACACAGTCATGTGTGAACAGGAGATACAGGAGGGGACTGAGTACGCTACCCCCTGGAACCTGCTCACGTACCCCGTAGGGGACGCGAACCCCCGGTGGGGAACCACTGCCTCCGGGTTCCTCTCGCGGTTCTTCTGCACGAGGAATAACTCCCCAGACGGCCCGTTCATAGAAGTCCGCCCAAGGCGAAGGAAAATGAAATCCCTTGAACTGTTTTCTGTTGAGCTCAAACTTAATCAAAATATCAAATCAGTAAACGCGCAAAACACTCATAACGAACACGTTTCTTTTTGTGCTTGACTCTCGTTCAATTATCTAACATTAAAGTCACCAAACGTATTCAGGACACAAAGGAGACGGGTATAGGACCGGTTGGAGATGAACGAAGAGGGAGGGAGAGAGTAATGCATTTGCTTCCTCAGCCGCGCCTTTTGCTTCATCGCTACGCTAAGCAGAGCTGTGACATTGTAGCTTTCAATCAATACACACACACACACACACACACACACACACTCCATCTCACAAAGAGACTGGCGTTAGCTGAAGGCTAACTTCACATTAGCTGTGCCGTGGGTGAAATTAAGGGAACAATGGAAACCCATTTAGTTTGTAAACACATTTCAAGGACACGTAAATGGAGAAGCAAAGAGAAGCACAGTGAACACGGCGGTGAGCGCTGACTCGGAGCGAGCGATTGCTCTGGGATGACGGGGAGCAGAAGGTTGTTGCAATTATGCAGCTCGTCCTCGTCGTTCTCCTCAAACCCAAATAAAGCTTTTCCTTTCTTACCGTTTCTCGAGCACGGCCCGCTCTGTGCAATCTCTGCACCGAGGTGACACCGTAGTCTACGTGTCACTAAAGAGCCGTCTGAACGCCATCCCACCCCGGATCGCCACGAATCCCCCCGGCGCCATCCACGTTCCCGGGTTAAAAATCAGCCAAAAACGGTTGTGTAGGTTAGAAACGGACGCCATGCATGTTGTTTTAGCATCTGTTCTGTTCACTGACCATAAGGAGACCCAACCTTCACGTGGTCCCATTTAATCCACCACTTTCTAAACGTTTTACTGCTTTGTTTTCCTCAAAACAGACAAATCTCTGTCCCTAGCTCTCATTTGTCCCTCGGTCCAGGCCCACAAACACTCCTGTTTCAGCTGACTCCTCGGTCACCTTGTGTACCCCCAGGATCTGCCCCAGAGAGTTCCCCGTCCGCTCAGTAAGGAGCGCGTGACCATCCAGATCTTTCTCTGGTGCGTATTCCCATGATGCATTGCGTTCACCCTGATCCTTGCCTCTACCTTAACCACGACAAACCCTCAAGTCGGTATATGTATACAGCAGCGTTTCTCTCGGTATACAGTCTGTATACAGCAGCGTTTCTCTCGGTATATTTTTTTTATTTAAAAAAAACCAATTTACAACGCCACTCCTTCCTTAACATGACCGGTGCGGCTAAACAGACGGTAATTCGCGGATGTAAGCTACTGACCCGAGACAAAGCAAACACGCTGACGTCTCTCCAGCGCTTTGAAGGGAAGCTCGCTGGCTTCCCGCTACTTTGAGAAGCGGCTGTCAGACTACCAATTATGTCCCGCGTTGTCAATAGCAGCCGCTAGTTAACCGTCCCTCGCCGTCCCTCGCCTCCCGGGTCACTGTGTTGTGTAGTCTCTCTTCCCTCGCCTCCCGGGTCACTGTGTTGTGTAGTCTCTCTTCCCTCGCCTCCCGGGTCACTGTGTTGTGTAGTCTCTCTGTCTCTATGTCTCTCTCTCTCTCTCTTTCTGTGTCTCTATGCCTCTATGTCTCTCTCTCTCAAAACGTATCACTTCCTGCTGGGTAATGCATCACTTCCTGCTGGGCAACAACAGAACACCACACCAGGCGGTGTACGCCCATGCACGAGCACACACACACACACACACACACACACACATAAGCACAACAAATACATTCATTCCGAACAATGATCATAGATTGAGAGCACACACACTCCATTATTCTGCCGAATGTGTGTGTTCTGTTCCTCCAATCACAACATGCATCGTGACGTCAATGTGTGTGTGTTCTCAATCTATCATCGTTGTTTGGAGTGAATGCGTGTGTGTGTGTCTCCACCTGTCATTCTGTGTGCATGTGAATGTCTGGTGTGTTTATTTCCACAGTTGAGCTGAATAATGGTTTGATTACCTGTGTCATTTCATTACGTGTGTGTGTGTGTGTGTGTGTGTGTGTGTGTGTGTGTGTGTGTGTGTGTGCAATAAAATACACTTACATTTTTTGATGGTCACTGACTCTGTTTCTCAGTACAGTAACCTGGGAGAGAGAGAGGAAGGGTGAGAGAGAGGAAGTGTGGGAGAGGGGGTGAGAGAGGGTGAGTGAGAGGGTGAGAGAGAGATGGGGTGAGAGAGAGAGAGAGAGAGAGAGAGAGTGGAGGATGCCATGGGTGACGGTTTGATCTACAGCACTTGGATCAGGAGGTTTGTCATTCTTCGCCCTACACTCCCATTCACAGTCAAGAGCTTTGGAAGCAGGGCTGTTCGTGTGTGAACATGTGTGTTTGTGCATGCATGCATGTGTGTATGTGCTTGCATTGGTGTATTTGCACTCATGCGTGTTTGCATATTTGCAAACGTGTGTGTGTGTGTGTGTGTGGATGGATCTGTAGTTCAAATGCCATGCGTGTGTCATCTATCATTTGATTAATAACGTGTTTGCCGTGTTTGCCTAGTATGCTGATGGGTTGTCCCATTTCAAAGGGGAAGATTTCAACCACTACCCCTTGTAACTCTGTTCTGAGGGGCGAGTCAAAAAGCGAGGGGCACTCGATAAGGAGGGGTAATAATAAGAACTGGGATTGGGCCTTGGTATCCGTGTCATTCACACGCTGGCCTGTGATTCGTCATCGGAGCATCGGTGTCATTTACACTGGGGACCACTTTTTGAAATGGCCAATTTTGTCCGCATCACTTTTTAAAAGCATAATTAGTTAAAAATGTTGTAAAAAATAGCTTGCACCAAGAAATGTTAACAAACAAATGAGAAACGCTTTGAGAAAGGTTCATTTTCACAACATGAAAACATACAATGCAACGTAAATGTAGAAGAAACAAATGCACATTGTCCAAAAAAAGGAACATAAGCAAAAGAAAAAATCCCCCCAAGCCTACTGATTCTAAAATGACCCAAAACCGTTCCCTTTTGATGGGAATAATATCATAATTATCTATAATAACAATTATCTACTCTGACCTCATACTGATCCTCATACTGCATTTTGTTTTGGATTATATTTCATCTGAGCCATTATGTTCCCAAGTGACTCATGCCAGTTACCTCGTACTTCTGCTTGGAGTATTTATTACCTCATACTTCTGCTTGGAGTATTTATACTGGAGCTCAAACTTCTCCGCCTCCAACTGGTGCATCCACTCCCAAAGATCATCTGCCTTCTCCCTGGGGAACACAGCAGAGTTGTCATTAAGCAGACATGTTTATCCGACTTGACTTACAGTGAGTTTACATAGCCTACATGTCATGTAAGCTGTGTTTGTCTGCCATTGAGAAGTGTTACATTCACCCGCCTGCAGTGGTATGATAAGCTAATAACACTCAAGTTATAGCGCTTTACTCTTACCTACAGCACTAGATGACAGGAGCATTACAGGTGCTTACATACACTCAAAACACCTTTAGCTCAGTCCACAGTCACGTGACTCCATGATGTGTGTACATGTACATAAGGCACGAGAGATATTTCCCCACATTGCTTAGTCCTCCCTCTGGGTTCTTTTCCATAACTTTGTCTCCTTGTTTTGTGGTTGCCTGAAGTTTGTTGTAACCTGTTGTGACCAGTTTGTGACCTGGCCTTAGGCACCAGTCTCTCCCATTCCAGAGAATCCTCGAGTCTCCTAAATATGACTGATATGTACAGATATGCTCTTCTCCTCTTCGGAAAACCTCCCTTCTGCTGAATGTGCACTTCACTCTCCACTAAAGCCACTAAAAGCCATGGCTGAACAGTTAGCGTGTCCGTGAGTGTTTACCTGAGTCTGTCCTCCTTCAGGTGGTCGATGTTCAGCTCCTTACGACGGTCGTTCAGAATCTTCTTCTTCTTCTCTCGCTCCGTCTGTCGCTTGGTGCCTCCTTTGTTCTGCGTCTGGGGTTCAAAACGTAAATAAACACAGCGATTATGGGTCTGCTAACATAGAGGTCAGAGTTCAAGAGACTTGTTGTTGTGTGTGCTCCTGTTTCTCTCGGGGTCCCAAAGTGGAGTGTGTGTAATACATTTTAAAAAGGTTATGTAAGAATGAGGCACGTATTTGTGGGGCTGTGTGGTGTCTGGCGGGGCTTTAGATCTCACCGGGTAAGGTTTGAGTCCCAATTCCTCTAACGTCAATTACCATCCCCTTACGTTTATGACGTCAACTGCTACAATTACAACCAATCAGGTGTAAGGACAATGCAATAACAACCGCGCATACGATGGTGTTGTCTGTGGCAGGATGTTGTAGTCGTGGTTAGGGTGTTCGACTCCCAAGGTTCCGGGTTTGATTGCCAATGTCCACGGTCTCATCCTTGAGCAAGATGCCCGAAACCTAAACCATGCTTGCTCGTTAAGTGTCTGAGATTCTCTGGAACTGGTCAGGGATTTTTTCGTCACTCGACGATGATTCATACGGATAACGTCGACTCAACTCGACGATGATTCATACGGATAACGTGACATCTTGTGTCGTCATGGTTACAGCCCTGGTTACAATGACCACCTCTGTGTTGAGTAAAATGGCCGACGGGTCACCTTGTATCCAGAGAAGTTCAAGCTGCTCAGAATCTTCTTCTTTTTGGCGTCGTCGTCTGCTTTTTTCTTTGCCTCTTCCTCCTCTTTCCTTGCTTTCTCCTCCTGAAATAATAAAGTCAAAGTCAAAAAGTCACTTCATGGAACAATGGGCCTAACTGCCAGAGAACTGACACACGCTTTACTCGGAATTCTGTGACTAACAACTCTCTTCAGACTGATGTGAAAGAGTTCAGTCATCCGATTGTGTCTTGATGGTTTGTGAGAAGGCCATTTGTCTGCCGTGTGTAACTCAGCTGTCTGTCTTAGAGGTGACTCACCGCCATTTTGTTTTGACGCTCCTTCTCTCGCTCGGCCCGGACCTTCGTCTGCTCTGCTCTCTCCGACCGACGTTTGTCCTGAAGACATTCAAATGTAGATATAAAAAAAGATATATATATTTGTAATATAAGAATATTATATATATATATATATATATATATAAAACAGAGCATCACAGCGATCACAAAGTGCTTAACAGTGATAATGCAAAGCAAAAGGCGAAAAAAAAAACAGAAAAAAAAGAAGAAGCAAAAACTCTAGTAAGAATGAAACATTAGTAAACACAGGACAAGAGGTCTTACAATGCGATCAGTGAGGCTCAGGAGCTCCTCTTCTTCCTTCTTGCGGCCCTCAAAGTGGGCCTCGATCAGCGTCTGGAGCTCGTTCAGGTCTTTCTCCATGCGCTTACGGTGGATGTCCTGCAGTCACACCGTTTAGAGTCGTTTAGCGGACGCTTTTATCCAAAGCGACTTAACTTAACAGCTGGACAGCATGCAGAGCAGCCATGAGTCAGGAAAACATGGTTAGTGTTTGTATTATTATTCTATTTCTATGCATTTATTGTTAAGTCCACAACAATAGTACAGTTCCACACAGTACATTCTAGACGACCAGAGCTAAATAACGACAAATCAGCAAATCAAATGCTATCCTACTGAATGCCAAAACACTGGTGCTGTGGTACAACTATGGTACTACTGAGGTGAAATGTTGCTGCTCACGTCAAAGTCCACTTTCTCCCCGTCCGGGATCTTGGGGGCTGCTAGGCCCGGGACGAACCCTGGTCTGGGGCACAGGGACACACGGGAATACACCATGGATCTGCTTGTTCACAGGGAATAGTGTACTTCTATAGGTTACTTACTTCTTTGGCCTCGTCTCCTCTGTGATCAGAGAAAGGCAGAGAAAAATAAAATCTATTATATTTAGTGATGAAGTATAACAATAGAATAACCATGATGAAATAATTATATAAATATAATTAAAACAACAATCGTAATAATCATAACAACAATAATCATATTTAATTATTATTAGTATAATAAGTATATGGATAATGTAATAATAATAATAATAATTTATCTTTCCATACCTCCTTCTTCATGCTCCTCTCCAGCATCTGATAAAAGAATGTTATTGTTGAGTAAATTAGTTCTTGTTAGTTATCGTTGAGTTATTGTTGTGTAAATTTTGAAGTGCCAGAAGTGCATACTGCATACTGTGTGCTACCTTTAAAAAGTCAACTTATGTTTATTGAAGCATATTCTTGCATACATAAGTCTTTGTCTTATAGAGTTGTCATTCATAAGACATAAAATGGTCGAGCTGTGGCACCGATATCCAGACTGACCTGATGTTGTTGTGCCTGCAATACGTTGCAGTAAACATGTATTTGTGTTGGCTCATATTTTGACGAGTTCTGTCAGTTGTCTCTCGTTTAGGTAAACGCTTAGTATTGCAGTATCAGCAGTGATTTGTAATATGTCAGATTGTAAATATGGACAACGCCCCTCCGTGTCTCCTGATTGTACAACTCGAGACTTGAGACTTGAGGGGTCATAGTTCAAACTTAAGAGCAACAGGTATATCTGCGATCCATGGGCCACAGAGATTGTGAGTGTGACTAAGTTGTTTGTGCGCAACAATAAGCCCCTGTAAGGCGTAGCCGCTGGTGACAGGGTTAGGGTGTGGTCCCTACCTAGGCTCCTGACTACCTGCCAAAAGTAAAAGTTGAACACAAACAGAGCCAGCCGTGTGTGAAGACCAGCCTGTTTTGTTTTTTTAAACAAGGTATTAACACGATGACAGCTTACATTTGTGGCTGCTGACATTGTTTATGTTAAGTCGTGTATGCAGAATTAGACTTTAAGACTTTAGAAATCATTGTTGTGGAATTATTATTTTACTACAGAGCCTGACATTTCTATTGCTCTTAAACAGATTTGAATCAACGTGTATAGATGCTGTAAGTGAGTACATTTGCAATACTTTACCTAATATGATAATCCATACACAAGAATGGTGAATGGATTATCAATGCTTATCAATTCTTACACACTCTGATAAGCAGTCAGAAGGCGCATCACAAACGCAGTTGCTACGAGCAGTTCAAGCATGGTTGCAGAAAGACATTAGCGTAAGCACAACTACCTTCTATCTCCTCTTTCATCTCATCTACATCCTCCTCCTCCCCCTTCTCCACCTCCTCCACCTCCTCCACCTCCTCCTCCTCCTCTGAGCAAAGCAAGCATTCAGGGTCAGCAGAGGTCAGAGAGAGCAGGTCAAGACACACATCACTCAATGTAATGCAGAATTGCAGATGGATTGCATTTGGTGTTACTTGGCCAGCATTATATGCTTCCATAAAGGTTGTTTTACATCAAAATTGATGAAATATAGTAAACTAAAGAAATGTCGTAATAATAGTACATTTAAAAATGCTTTAAACCATATTCCCAAACAATATGACAATGTTTGCCAATATAATGCTGGCCATTTCCACTAATAGCAATTAAGCGATTTATCACTGACACAGCATTGGTTTCTGCTAAGTTGTCATTGACTTGTACAAATGTGATTGATCAGCGTGTGTTTCACTTCCAACTCCTGCTCTGCATGCTTTCTACAGAATTCAACTTCAAAACAATGTGATCCCTTTCAGTGCGAGTTTCAGCCTGGTTCTGTGGTCTGTCGAGTCTCAGTGTCAATAGACTCGGGTTATGCTTTAGGCCTACTCTCTCTCCTCTGTGTTTGAAAGGTAACTCGGGTTATGCTTTAGGCCTACTCTCTCTCCTCTGTGTTTGAAAGGTAACTCAACCTGAATTTGGATCCCTTTAAACTGCGCTACAACAAAAATACCTGCCTGGTCTCCCTGGCTTCCCCAAGGTGCTCTGATGAGAACACCCTGACCTATATCGGGCTGGAACTCCGGTGCACACAGGCAGACAGGTGGCGCTTTGATTCTGGGCTCTGCCAGGCTGAACCGCGGCCCAGACGGAGGAGCACACAAAGAGGGGGGTGGGGGGAGACAGATAATAGCCCTATTCGTCCCTGAAACCCGATGCGTCTTTCAAGTGAATGCCGCCTCCGGTGGAGTGGCCGGAGGTGGGATACACCTCTCGAACACGAATCTACTCAAACAAATAAATAAATATGTCATAAATAAGGGTTTTTGTTTACGAGATATGAACTATTAAATATATTTATAAATGCTATTCATGATTAAAATAACAAAAACAAATGCTGTAAGTCAATGACAAATTAGCAGTATGTATATATATGTATATATATATATATATATACAGTATATATATATACTATATATACTGTATATATATACTGTATGTATATATATATATATATATATAGTTTAAAACA
>OMNO01061089.1:4354-14961 GCA_900303215.1 Trachyrincus scabrus
TGCATTACACCGAGTGGGGTAACAGTGTGGTTGAAATAAGAGGAAGCACTTGTCAAGCCATTACGTTGGCAAGCTTTCTCTTGCCGCAGTCACTCTAAACAACAAAGCTAGGCAATGGAAGGAGAGTGCAGATCAGGCCAATTCTAAAAATCAACCGCCAAGGAATGAACCAAAAGCAAGCTCACTACCTACCAAACAAAACAAGGACTCGATGCATAGATTGGGTTTCTAGAATTTTTACTTGCAAAGTGTGCAGGCTAAACACACAGCAGGACAAACGTGTACTTGGCCTGCCTGATTGACTTAATGCCATGGTCCGTGCAGATTTCGGCCAGTCCTTCCGGATTTGACTATTTAGTTGTAGCTATTGATAGGTATGAATTAACGACTAATTATTTATTAACAAGAAGCCCTCGACGATTTACAATATGCTAAATATTATAATAATATTATTTATAATATTTAGGCAAATAGGCCAATGTTTGATTATTACTACTTACATTTTGTTAACATTTGTCGCTCACACTTGTATTTTATTCATGACAATTGTTTTGGTTTAAACGTGTACTGCTCAAGCTTTCGGTTGTTGAAGTTGTAAGTTCTGTAGCCTAACAATATAAAATATTTGGGTTATGGAATTGACGCTTTTCGCTTTCCGTAGACCCGGAAGCGTTATGCGGTTTCGGTCCGGCGTGACTTTGAACCGCTCGGAAGGGACTGTCTCTGATCTCCAGTAGGGGACCGTGGCAGAGGAAACGACCACTGTGTCCCAACTCTTTCATTGTCAGTATGAGAGTACTCAAAGCTGCGCTCACCCTGGGGAGAAGACACATTCTGGCACCAGGAACCGTCACTCTAAAGAACGTAAGATCATTTAAGAGCACAGTTATCGTATAACGGGGGCGTCGTAACTCTACCCGTGTGCTGGCAACTGTGGCCCTGTGAATTACATAACAATCATTATTATAATCATATACAAAACACATAACACGTCATCTTAACAGTGAACTGTGCTTTATTACAGGTTCTATTAAATAGTTGTCGGACATGCACCTCTGGCATCGTTCCCAACGAGAGGATCCGCAACATCGGGATCTCGGCGCACATTGACTCGGGCAAGACCACCCTGACCGAGCGTGTCCTCTATTACACCGGCAGGATAGCAGAGATCCATGAGGTACATGCAGGAACCCGACTCCATACACTGTTTGGAGTTTGTTCAGTAGCAGGGACCTAGGACAAAGCGTGCGGAAATCCTACGGTTCCTTGTCATAAACAGTCATAAGCAGTCATAAACATATGTATTTACTTGTTCCACTGTGTCACATGCTTTTAATTAGACCCAACGTCTTTTTTTTCTCTCTCCTGGTGGTGTGTAGGTAAAGGGCAAAGATGGCGTCGGGGCTACCATGGACTCAATGGAGCTGGAGCGACAGAGAGGCATCACAATCCAATCGGCCGCTACCTACACCATCTGGAAGGACCACAACATCAACATCATTGACACGCCAGGTATTGATGGAGAAGGGAGCAGGATAGTGTAGTAGTCAGTGTTCCACAGTACAACTCCCAGCCGTAAGGTATGATCCCTGATGTCTGCAACCTACCTGCTGGCATCCTTGAGCAAAATGCCTACCCTATCTGCTCATTAATGACCTGTCTCTTAATTCACTGGCGCTTTGGATACGTCTTCTAAATGACTGTATTCACTGTATGACTCATTCAGTATAACATCATTGTGGTTGTTATCACACCTAATGGGCCCTCTTTGCGTGGAACAGGCCATGTGGACTTCACCATTGAGGTGGAGCGGGCCCTGCGGGTGTTGGACGGGGCCGTCCTGGTTCTGTGTGCGGTGGGAGGGGTCCAGTGTCAGACGATGACGGTCAACAGGCAGATGAAGCGCTACAACGTTCCCTTCCTCACCTTCATCAACAAGCTGGACCGAATGGGTGCCAACCCCTACCGGGCCCTGCAGCAAATGAGGTAGAGGGGAAGATCACTACAAAGGAGACTATTGATTCAGTTCTGTGTCGTGACCAAAACTTGATATGATAGTCGACTTCTGCAGACACTGGAATTCTTGTTGTTGTAATCCCTCATGAAAATAATATGGCCCATGCAGTGCATTACTACAGGCATACAGAAACACCAGGGCTCAACAAGTAGGCAACTTTGAAAATATATATGTTTTGAAGCTTATTAAACGAACCTGGCTTCTTTTTTCTTAATTCTATTGTGTTGGTAATTTGTCATTTGTTTGTTTTGCTTTATGTCTCCTCATCAGAACCAAACTGCAGCACAACGCGGCCTTCCTCAACATCCCCATCGGTCTGGAAGGCAACATGAAAGGCATCATCGATCTCATAGAGGAACGGAGCATGTACTTTGAAGGACCCTTTGGGTATGTGGTATTATTCACTTTTTAACAATCATTTTTGTAACCGTTTTAATAGGTAGCTAATAGGCTTTCGTATATTCTCACATCTTAATGCAATGCTTATTTCTTGCGCTGGTACAGTCAAAGCATCCGATTTGACGAGATCCCAGCAGAGTTCCGTGCAGAAGCTAGCGACCGGAGGCAGGAGCTGGTGGAGTGTGTGGCCAACGTGGATGACACCCTGGGAGAGATGTTCCTGGAGGAGAAGGTTCCAACCATCCTGGACTTGAAGGTGAGTGTATCTCTGCCCGCGCGTGTCTGTGTGTGACTCTTATGAAAGAGACCTAAAACCTGTGCATGATCATCTAGGTGGGTTGCAATCCATAAGTGAGTCGCCAGGGACTATGCAGGTCCCGAGAACCAAAAATATCTACGCATGCCTTGTCTGTTTCATTGATTATTAGTATGTTTGAATTTGTTTTAATTTTCTCCGGTTGTTTTTACATGGTAATGAGAACACATTGCTTATTTCACTGCACAACATATGTGGCGGGACCCGGACAAAAGTAGCTCCACAGATGGCTCACTGCACGAAACAGTTTGGGAACTCTTGTTCTCGGGGGACTATCTCAGGCTCCTTCATGACCCATCAGCTCTCGTCTTCTGGTCCTCCGCTCCTCAGGCTGCGATCCGCAGGGCCACCGTGCAACGTCTCTTCAGCCCGGTGCTGGTGGGCACAGCGTTGAAGAACAAGGGAGTCCAGCCCCTACTGGACGCTGCCCTGGAGTACCTACCCAACCCCACAGAGGTCAAAAACTATGCCCTCTTGAACAAAGAGTGAGTATGGTTCATACTGAACTGAACTGAAGTTTGGAGTTGCATCATGGCAAGGGAACTACACAACCCAAACCTCTACCAAATTTGAATGATGCTTTTAGAGGAAGGACTGCTTTAATGATTTACCATATGTGTTTGCACTAATCTCAGTAGAAACTCTTGTTGGAGTCGACTGTTGTTTTTTGAGGGAATTATCATATTATTCATTCTGCACTTATTTTAATGGTATGTTTAATGTTTTAGGGATTCCAACGAAAGCTCTAAGTTTCTGATGGACCCGACAAGAGACGCTACAAGCTCTTTTGTTGGGCTGGCCTTCAAATTAGAGGTAAGGCGTAGTATTTTAACATTTAAGAAAAAGAAGACATCATACAAGCTATAATCAAGAGCTGGACTGTATTATTCAGCAAGCATAAATGGGAATACATTTAGTTGCATGGTTTTTCCTTCAAAAGGAACAGCGCTGAGCAGTTTGGAAACTCGACCATGTGCTCAGTCGATGAGGTGAATGAACCCAGTGTTCAGTTCACTGAACTCCACTTTAACTTTTCCCTCCTTTGTTACCAGGCCGGCCGGTTTGGTCAGCTGACGTACGTGCGAGTATACCAAGGCTGTTTAAAGAAGTCTGAGTACATCTACAACACGCGCACGGGCAAGAAGGTCCGAGTGCAGAGGCTAGTGCGTCTCCATGCCGACCAGCTGGAGGTGAGAAGTGGAACGATATGCCGACCCAAACTAACCCCGTGTCAGAAGCATGTATTCACAGTATTAATCACAAAAACGTGAAGAAGAAGCAACATTGGAAACATTGATTCTTACAACCTTCGTTGATACACAAACCTTCTGTTTAACCTCCACCTCTGCCTATGCCCTTTGTCTGTGCTGTCAGGACGTGGAGGAAGTATATGCAGGGGACATATGCGCTCTGTTTGGTATCGACTGTGCCAGCGGAGACACGTTCTCCACCAAGAACGCTTCCAACCTCTCCATGGTGGGTTCACTGTCGTGTGGAATTTGGCGGCTTTGCGTATGACCTAATTCTACAGAGCTCTAGCGTACACTTTCATATTCTTATTGCATGAACAGAATGTTTCAATGCGTGCCCTCCCGCAGGAGTCCATTCATGTTCCCGAGGCTGTCATCTCCATGTCCATCAAGCCAGGGAACAAGGTAAAAACCTGCCAGCCATCGGACGTATGGACAAACCGTGACCCTGTGTTAATCTGTAACTGCAGCTGCTCCCTGACACTCTTTTACACTCTTGTTCTTGTCCAGAATGACTCGGATAAATTCTCTAAAGGCATCAACCGCTTCACCAGAGAAGACCCAACGTTCAGGGTGCATTATGACGTGGAGAGCAAGGAGACCATTATCTCTGGCATGGGCGAGCTGCATCTGGAGATCTACTCTCAGGTGTGCCATCTCAAATGTAACGCAGGATGTCTACAGACTTGCGGACATTGGGTTTCGAACCCGGAACCTTTAGGCTCGCAGTCAAACAGCCTAACCACTAACCCATCATCTGCTAGAGGCATTTGCAAAGAAGCCTACAGTTGTATAGAAGTCAATGGGGATATAAAGCCCATCTTCTATCCTGAAATACAAAGTCAAAACCATAGTCTCGATAGATTGTTTACCTTCATCCAAACCCAAAGGCTTGAGTCTGTGTTTGCCCTGATTGACTGGTAGCTTCGGTCTTCCTTTCGGTTTTCCCCAGGTTTCAATTCCCCAACCTACAATGCTCTACTACATTTAATATTTTTTCTGATTTCAACACCACACGTCTCTTCACGATTTACTTCACAGTCGCCACCGCCATGTTCTTAAACGCTTAACAGTGCGTGTCAAAAGTATACAGTCAATATTCTTTTTTTGTATCCACGTTCATTCATCCAATTTTAGTTTTGAGGCATATTTCCAATACAGATAGGCTATTTTTATCCTAGCTGGTACCGGGCCATCTCTAATAATGTTTGATGAAAAACAACACGATAACCTTCCAATGCCCTTCTCCTCTTACTGTTTTCCAGAGGATGGAGAGGGAGTACAATTGTCCCTGTGTGATGGGGAAACCCAAGGTAGCCTTCCGAGAGACCATCACCACCGCTGTACCGTAAGTGCCAATCCACCTGCTAAGATGCCTAAAACCCATTACAATTACAACTCGGGGAGGCTTTGAATCTGGATATTATTTATTAGGAAGTGCCTCCAGCACTATATATCTAGAATGTTATGTCACTAATATTTATAGTACATTTACTACACTAGCGGTATTTGTGTCTTCAGAGCTTTGCCAAGACAAAGTGCATTATATGTAGCAAACATCAACAGAAGGGTTGCAGCCCCAACGTGTGTACTCTCAATACAGTGTATGTGTGTGCAACAGGATGACATGCAGATGTGCTGTAGGGGGCAGTGCATTGACGGGAGGTGGGCTGTTTATTGTGAACCTTGAGGAGGTTTACAGTGATGGCATTTAGGCAGTTTTTCCATCTGCGAGGCTTTCACTCCCTCTTCTGGAGACCAGGTGGCAAGCAGCTTCCAGTGGATAATCTCCTGCAACAGATTTTAGGACCACACACGGAGATGTAAGCGCAGCTATAGTACAGCGGGGCCATAAGTGAGGCAGCTGATTGGTTTTTCGTACAGTTCAGTGCAAGCTTGTGTTCCCAGTGAGAATCAAACTTGTATCATGATCAGACTTAATTTGCGGTTCCAACATCAGATATACCTGAGAAACCATCTCGTGCAGAAGAACGTCATAGTTGAACCTCAGCTGGTTGTTCTCCGTCTCCTGTTTGGGCCACAGGGGAGGGAAACGTATATTGGTTGGCCTTGATGAGGAATTTGATTTAATAAGAAATCATGAAACTACAGCAAACATGAATTTTCTTGCTGTATAGATTGTATCTAAGCAGAGTTCTTATGTCGTCATAACGCCACCACTCTGGGTTTCAAGCGTTGGTTGTAATTCTGAGTAATGTCTGGCTTCTTTTGGACCCTACACTTTGAGAGGCGACAGTCTGTCTTCGGGAGCTCACCAGTTGTGTGACGTTGACCACCTGGGCCATGTTGTACAGCGTGTTCTCGCTAGATTCCTTCAGCATGACGAAGCTGGACACCACATTCCCCAGGTGCCAAAACGGCTTCATTCCAGGGTCAATGTGTCCATGGCTGTCTGTTGATCAATACAGTGGGCACAGGACACATGACGATGAGATAATTTGTTATGTAGTCATGAAAACATTACTATGATCTAGATTCTAGACTGATGGACTCAGTAATTCATATTTGGGAAATTGTTAAAGCTCTGTCTGAGAAGAAGATGTCTAAGGATGATTATTATTCAGAATCATATTAGAATTGACAAAATTGTGCCTTTGTTTCTATGCTAGATATTTATAACTGTACAATACCTGGTAAATTATGTGCTGACAATAGATTCTGACTCGTGTTGTACTGGTTGTACAAGGCCTCCTCTTCAGCCCTGGTGTTGGTTTTTAAATAGCCCTCACACGAAGCAGTCACCTGGGGTGGGCCTTCAGCATTACCCCCTGGAAACACCACCTCCGCTGTGCACCTACCTGTAGTCTAGAGTGGACGAATCAGAAGGTTAGGTTGTAGAGAGATAGAACGGAGTGGGACTTTCAAAATATAGTTCTGATGATCCAATGCATCTGTTCACACAAGTAGAAAAAGGCATCCATTCACACACAGGCAACACGGCAGCAGTTTTGCTGTAGATACTGTAATATACTCGTACAGTCGTACCCTATTTGTAACTATATATTCCTTAATACAGGTATGTGAGCACAAAGTGGAAATATACAATGGCATGTCATTGACACGGCCAAAACTAGACGTATTAATTCCAGGTTGAGTTGGAAGTGGTTTTGGATTAAACATTTTATTAAATAGACAGAGGTACTCCAGGATCATTATTGTTAGTAAATGAAGAACATTTAGAGTTTTCAGTTGAAAGACATTGTCTATCATTTTAAACATAACAGTGTGTTTACATTGCACCTTACAATGGTGATTTATAAATCAGATGATCTTACGTTGCTGATCAAGTCCTTCATGGAGATCTCCAGACTATACTTCCTCCCCGAATCCCCCACCTCCTGAAACATGAAAACAAACCGTCACTTATACTTCTCCGTGGCACCCCATGTGAGATCTATGTTCAATCCTACAAACCTCTACTCTTGTCAA
The DNA here is from genome assembly GCA_900303215.1 of Trachyrincus scabrus. Lineage (NCBI taxonomy): Eukaryota > Metazoa > Chordata > Actinopteri > Gadiformes > Macrouridae > Trachyrincus > Trachyrincus scabrus. The sequence continues at coordinate 11,787 of OMNO01061089.1, forward strand.
GTAAGAGCCACGACACGCTCTACTAACCTCCGCGGTGGCATTGTGGACCGTGTCCAGCAGGATCCTCCGGTAGGGCGAGCCATAGCGAGTGTTCAGGTAGTGCTCGACCACTTTGGCAGCCCTTTGGGCCGGGTAGTGACCTGGGTTCAGCTTTCCGGTCAACAACATATCCTCTTGAAGAGGCACCTGTTTTTGTTTTGGTGGAGGAAAGAGATGGTAAATAAATGAGGAGTGCGCGTGTGTCGGTAGACTGAACGAGGCAGAATGAGAAGGTGTGGAGAATGGGGAAGAGATTTCCTGCCGGACTGAACTTTGACCGTGTGCTCCGTCTAGGGAGGAAGCTCTGATTGTTCTGTTCTAACCTTTAGCTAAGGAGTGGTCGCTGTGGGCGGACACGCGCTTAGAGAAAAAATGTGTTGACTAAAGAGAAAAGGCATGCAGTAGTTTTAGTACAGTCTGCCTGTGGATGAAATGGGGAAAGTGTTTCTCATGCCCGACACGAGTAAGACTTAACTTCCTGTTTGAGTTTTTTTTCAGGGACCTCCTCCTTTTTTCTTTTTTTTTAAAGAGACAGGCTTCTGCAAATCTTACAAGTAAAATGTCATTCTGTCTACTCTGAATCATTCTTTGTACCCTTTGTTGGACCAAAGAGTCTGCTGCAAACTGAGATCAAACTGGATCTTGTGTGGTTCGTCAACACTTAGTCAACCTATTTACTTGGTCACAGTCCTCAATGTTCTTATGTTCTCTATGTGTCTTCAGGTTTGACTTCACCCATAAGAAGCAGTCTGGCGGCTCCGGGCAGTACGGTAAAGTCATGGGTGTTTTGGAGCCTCTGGATGTAGATGAGAGCGCCACCAAGGTGGAGTTTGAAGACCAGACCGTCGGAACCAATATCCCGAAGCAGTTTGTGCCTGCTGTTGAGAAGGTACCGTGTGATTGAATACATCCAATGTTTAAAAGTACACGTGAGGACGACGGGTCTGTGCCATCACTTGTTAATGTATGTAAGACGGGACTGATTCTAATTCTGAGTCAGCTAGGGATGGTATGGAAGGAGAAGCGTGCAGAATCATGTCTTATGTCTTAAAAACACTTGGAAGTAAGCTGCTCGTTAGTCTGAACATAAGGCCAATTAGTTCATGTGATCGTATTTGGAACCTCAGCCAAAGGAACCAACAATGGGCCAAGCTTTTAACATTACCGTCACATGATGTTTGGATGGTGAGCAGTGTATGTGTGTTCATCATTGACCTCCTGTCGGCCCTGCAGGGGTTCAGGGACGCTTGTGAGAAGGGCCCCCTGAGTGGACACAAGATTTCGGGGATCAAGTTCGTCCTGGAAGATGGAGCGAACCACATGGTGGATTCCAACGAGATCTCCTTCATCCGTGCGGGAGAAGGCGCTCTCAAACAAGGTGTTGCCCTGTTTCTTTTTCATGGCATGTCTTCAGGCGGGATCGTCCAGGGGTTAGGGTGTCTGTTGTCTAACCCCCCTACCTGCTCATTTTCTTTTAGACAATTATGTGTGTCTAAAAGAAACAAAACACTAAGGTTTTTGACACATAAGGTTTTTGACACATTTTTGACACATAAAGTGTCAAAAATGTGTAAAAAAAACCAAAAAACATTTAGTGATGGTAAATAGTTAATTGTGTTAAGTTTGGTATTTTATTCTTTGGTCTCTCTCTCTCTCTCTCTCTCCCCCTCTCTCTCCCCCTCTGCCGTCCCCCCCTGTGTACAGCCATGGAGAAGGCCAACACGGCCATCCTGGAGCCCATCATGTCTGTGGAAATAGTGGCCCCCGCCGAGTTCCAGGGTCAGGTGATGGCCGGGGTTAACCGTCGGCACGGTGTCATCACAGGACAGGACGGAGCAGAGGGATACTTCACGCTGTATGCGGACGTGAGTGCCCTGCTGTTCTGATGCACATTTAACTGTTTCAAATCACCCATGTATTAATAAATATACTGTACATGAATGATTAATCGTCCTGTTCCCCACACAGGTCCCTCTAAACGACATGTTTGGTTATGCCACAGAACTGCGCTCCTGCACAGAGGTATTGGAATAACCTTTAACAAAACTGGTTTCGGATGATATTCATCGTGGGAGTAGTCTTGTAATTCTATTGCATAAATGATATATATATATAATATTGGCGTTCTAACAACAAATGTGTTTTGTCCTTTGTCTCAAGGGGAAAGGAGAATACACCATGGACTATAGCAGATACCAGCCGTGCTTGCCAGCCACACAAGAGGAGCTGGTCCATAAATACTTGGAGGCTACAGGCCAGCTGCCTGTCAAGAAGAAAACATGGAAGAACTGAGGCAGTCCAACGTCTGGACTGAACTGAGGCAGTGCAACGTCTGGACTGAACTGAGGCAGTCCAACGTCTGGACTGCTGCTTGGATAAATACTCTTGACATGACGCTTCCCACTCGCCCACCCCTGCTTTCTACAGCCCGGACTTAACTTGTAACTCGCAATATTACGTTGTACATATTTGCATATCTTAGTTTTGTCGCTGCCCGCCCTCATGTCCAACTCACGTATTTATTTCTTTGTTTTTAGCAGTTTCCTTTGTTTTAGCTGTTCCTTATACCTAATCTAGCGTCCGACAGGATGGTGGATGTGAATATCTGAAGCAGAGAATCTGAACTGGACCCTGCAGTAACTGGTTTTGTACTATGTATAGAATGCTCTTAAAAGACGTGGTTACCAAAAGAAAACCCATATGTTGTCCTCAGTGCCGACCAATGGTGGTTTATACAACTTTATATGTTTAGATATTTAAAGATGTGATTAGATTTAGCGGCGTGTATATACAAACACGCATCACTCACAGCGGTGTTAAGGTGACGCATTCAAATACCGAAAAAACTACACAAAACAGTTAGCTCCTTCTCTCCATTCGAAGGCGCTCTTACCTCCGCTGTGGTGGGTCTGATGTCGGGACGGTCTGTCCCCGAGTCCACCGTCATTGGTTCTGGCCTGACGGTCCCCAGAGTAACCCCATGGACAGTCGCAGTCGCCAGAGCCAGAACCCACAGGATCCTCATCATACTCATGAGTGCAGGAGAAGACACCAGCTGCAGAGAGGAGGAACTATAGGCTGAGTGCAGGCCGCCTCCCCCCCCCCCCCCCGGTAGTTATGCAAGAGCTGGGGGGGG
>OMNO01061156.1:7560-20432 GCA_900303215.1 Trachyrincus scabrus
TTTTGTCTGCCTAACACTTTCAGATGAGAGACAATCTATTACTGCTTAATGTAATAAATCCAGTTAACAATTTCGAAATTATATTTAACTTGTTCCATATTTTCGCCCACTTTTTGAACAAATACTGAACCAAAATGTCAAACAAAAACAACGTCAATATTCGCTGGAGAAGGCCTTTACGTTGGAAAGCACGACTACGGGGCGTCGGAAGGACAAATCTGGAGAGTCCGCGGTTGTCGTAGCCCCGCTCCGACGTCCCAGTACACCCATCTGTCAGTGTCTCAATTCTCTATTCCATATAACTTGTTCCTGAGTAAATACGTGTTTTTTTTTGTGTGTGATAACGCCACCCTGGCTATGTCAGAGACTTACGGTAAGAGCCTCACGTTGATTTATAACACACCGCGGGGGGTAATGGAGGGATGGAGCAGGTGTATCCACAATGTTCTCCTTGCTACACCTTACTGATGACAGCTAGCCGGGGCTTAAAGCTAGCAGCTGTCAGCCTTGCTAATTGCTGCTAATCTATTGAAACATTGTTGTATTTCTGACATCGGAAGACGTAATTTAACTTGCCTGCTTCAGCTGGGTTTGTCGAATGTAGTTAATGTGGTGATGGATTGCTCCGTGGGTAGTTTGGAAGGAGTCAATACGTAATGTTTATTGTTGTAATCTACCATGGTGGTGGCGACACTTTCTTTGCCGTGATGATGATGATGATGATGATGGCTTGTTTTGCAAGTTGATTAAGCGTAACTTGCCGGCATACTATTTTCGTAGTAATATTATTCATGACTTCCGTGTTTTTCTTTCGAAACTTCAATTAGCCATAGGCTTCACTGATGATGATGATGATGATGGTGCACACTTCAATAGCTTACAGTGTTCAATTACATTCCTGATCTTTTCTATACAGCGTTCTTGTCACACCTAACGTAACATGATAACACTTCATGTTTCCTCTTCAGATTTCCTGTTTAAGTTCTTGGTAATTGGGAATGCTGGAACAGGCAAATCCTGTCTGCTGCACCAGTTCATAGAGAAGAGATGTAAGTCAGAAATAAATAAGAACTGTGTATGAGCATGCACAATTCTACATATAAGTATCACAAAATAAATAATATGTTTCTTACTTACTGACATCCCCAATGCAAGACTGACAATGTTCTGGAGTACGTATTCTGTAGTGCTGTAGACTTCCATTATTTTACGAAGAATACATCCTTATTAGGATTCATTGGACCATATTTTTTCTTACCTACCTTTAACATCAGTGTTTTAAACTTAAGTTTGTGTAGGGGGGGGGGTTAAATCCGTCTGGCTAGACGAAGAATACCTGTGAGCAGCAGATTAGTTAATGGTCACATGGGCCATTTCATTGGTTATGTTGGCAATATGAGAAATATAGAATTAGGTCAGCCATTGCCCTTTTAAGAGCACATTATGCAATCCAAATGATCAGTGTCTCTCTTCTCTTGCATCGCTTGCTTCTGTGGACTACACATATACCAAAATATTGTACTTACCAAGTGGCAAAGATTGTAGATTGTGGACAAGTAAACAAAACTGGGTCTGGGTCACACACAACCTTAAACCGATGCAAGATATCGGTCTTGGATCTGCTTAGTCTAATGACAATGTGTTCTATTTCCAGTTAAAGATGAGTCAAATCACACAATCGGAGTGGAATTTGGCTCCAAGATAATCAGTGTAGTCAACAAAATGGTCAAACTACAGATCTGGGACACTGCTGGACAAGAGAGGTTCAGGTACCCAAGTCAATTATTTTGTTATGGAAATTCTTTAAGCTGTTTAAAATCGTAGCGAGTGAAACAAAAGGTTTTTATGAGCATGGGAGTTTATCCAAAACAGTTTTGTACCACAAAATATAGTATTTCATTGCATATGTTTTGCATAATATATAAATAGCCTCTATTATTGCAACACTATGTACATCTGTCTGCTTGTGTGGCTTGTCTGTTCTTTCTATTTATATATCCACGTTTATCAGGTCTGTCACTAGAAGTTACTACAGAGGAGCAGCAGGAGCCTTACTTGTTTACGATATTACCAGGTGAGTCATCCAAATTCATTTCAGCACTCCTTTTATTTTGTTCCTATTTATAAAACCTTCACTTCACCTCTTTCTCAGTCGCGAGACATACAACGCCCTGACCACATGGTTAAGCGATGCTCGGATGTTGGCCAGTCAAAACATCGTCATCATCCTCTGTGGCAACAAGAAAGACCTGGAGGCTGACAGAGAGGTCACGTTCCTGGAGGCATCGCGCTTCGCACAGGAGAACGGTGCGGTTTTGACTCCTCTGTACCTGTGCGGTAGTAAATAGTCCCCCCCGTACGACTGCATGGTTGTGCCCCCCGTGCACTCATACAGGAACATTGTATGTTTGATCATAACGTTTGTTATGATCGTGATTGTGTTTTGGTTTTTCTTCCCCCCAGAGTTGATGTTCCTCGAGACAAGTGCTCTAACGGGGGAAAACGTCGAGGAGGCCTTTATCCAGTGTGCACGGAAAATCCTCAACAAGATTGATTCAGGTACAAATACTGAACATAACATGGACCTGTGTATCACCCTTGAATCACATGTCACCTTGCAACTTGAATTGCTCTCCTCTAATGTCATAGTTTGACACAACATAGCCCGCAGTAACACATCTGTGATAACACAGTCCGTTCTGAAGAAGTATTGATTAGTGATTTGATTTCTTTGTTTTTATAGTCGTCCTAAATATCATGAATTTGTGAAGGGGGGGGGAGGGAGCACAGGCCGACCTGAATGTCCGCCAGTGTCACAGCGAGGGATAGTGCTCCTAACACATAACCAATTCTCAGTGTTATCTCTAAACTACTGGGCAAGCATCGGAGGCAACATACTGAGGGCTCCAGACTGCCATCAATCTGTCCAGTGCCACTAAAAAAATAATTGGTTGCACCTTATTACCATTTTAAAAATGTGTGTACGTACTTTGATTTCATATAAAGTACCTCCAAAAAAAGCTAAGATGCAATCACCCAGTTTTTTGTGCAACCAAACTATGCGCTACTGCCGCTAACTGAAAAACTCGGCTCTCAATAAGCTCCTCAAGAGGCCCATCAGGTAGGAAGCGCTGGGCGTGGCGGTCGCCTAGGAACCACGTGTGCCGCTCTCTCTGCAAGCAGGCTACAGCGTTAGCACCTACGCCGTACCAAGCGGCGAGCTCGGCTCACACTGATTCCTATCTGAATGTCCTCCAAACACGCAACACGTATCTCACTACTCGCAGATATGTCAAATACGGTTCAGTGCCTTTTATTATCGCTATTTATGATCGCCCGTATGGTCTTAGTGAGAATATGCATGTCCAGGAAGGAGTTCAATTTTCATACACTTGCATGTAAAGTGCACTGAGGGGATAACACATCTAATCGTACCATCTGTGCGCCATTCAGTTTCGGCTGTGCTTCACTTCCAGGAGAGCTGGACCCAGAGAGAATGGGATCTGGGATCCAGTATGGCGACGCTGCTCTGCGGCAGCTGCGCTCCCCGCGGCGTGGGCAGCCCGAGGGGAGCCAGGACTGTAGCTGCTAGTGGGCCAGCTGCATCCACCAGGTGGGGCAACACATCAGCACACTCTGTATAGTATGTTGACAGGTGATGATGGGCGATTGGTACGTGGGGTGTTTGGTGGCATTACCACCAATACCACTTGTTCGTGGTCATTAGACCTACTGTGGCACCACCACCCTTTGTGGCAGCCGGGGTGGGTCTCATTGACGTGGTTGGCGATTTATTCCCATTGGATTATTGATTGTCGAAAAACAGAACGCAAACTGTATGTGTATGGGTGTTGGACGCAGGTGTGGTTTTAAATGTGCATACTTTTATTTAGGTTGGAAAAAGACCAGTGGAAGAAGAAGGGCCTGAGGGAGAGAGAAAGAAAAGTAGAATCGAGGTTGCTATTCTTGTGACTTTTCTTTGACCTTTGACCTTTTTACCATTGCATCGATCGCAATCTCCAGAGAGCTGAAAAAGACTTCATTATACCATGTCCTTGTCCGGAACTCGAACCTCTGGCCCCCCAAAAAGCACTAATCGTCGTTTTAGAGAGACTCTGTGAGTGAGTGAAATGGAGGGACACTGAGAGGCAGAGGGAACCCTGAGGTGGGGATATGTAAGCGTTTGGATGTAGCTTCTTGCTATCCCGTTTATACACGTTACTCCATTATACCATTGGCCTGCATTGCCAACATTTTATCCATTGTTACATGAGCATGTTCATGATATAAAGTTGTCGAATTACTAATGTACATTTTCTCAAAATGATGTAACTTATATTATATGCATGGAAACATAACACATTTACATGTTTGGGGAAGTGTTGTCTGTTATGTTATTGGTCTTTCAACCACACTTCATTATGTAGTAATCACTGGGTTAGGGGCTGGTGGGTATAGAATGAGCCGGAAGGGGACAGGGAATCCTCTTTGGTTCATTTTGTACAGGGAACTTTTCATGCACAATCAAGGATCAGCACAGTGGTTCCTACCTACTATCTATCTTCTATCTACGACACTGCCCATCAAACTTCTTAGCTATTTGAAAAAGCCCAACCCATTAATCAGGAAGTGTATTAATGAACAACTGTTACTGTTGTAATCAACCAAGGGCTAACCTTCTTCTTGCAAATGGATTGTAGAGACCTTATTCCTCTGTCTTGCTAATCCTATTGGTATGTTCTCTTACTCCTCTACCAATATATATATATTTTTTACATCTTAACGTCTTTCCCAACTGCCTTCCTTTCTTCAAACACAAATACCAGTCTACTACCTTGTTAGTCTCCGTGTCCATTTACCCTCACCTTCCTGCTTAGTCATTTGCCTACTTACGTACCAAACAGAATAGCTACTTAAGCTCCATCGCTAAAAATGTCAATCCATTTACTTTCCTTTCTCTCCACCAAATAACTGAATCACCGCATCCTACTAATGTATGTGCTGAAGCTTCTTCAGCACATACTCCTTCTGTTTGAAACCCTGTCCTCGCCTTGATTCCTGCCGCCTTGTCTCCTTGCGTCTTGTCCTGATGTTTTCAAACTGCAGATTCCAAAGGAAACGTAACATAGTAGTTCAACACAAACCTGTTTTATATTTCATCTGTCACGGAGTACTTACTTCCTAACCCGACACCACATCCCTCTCCCTGTTTTACTTTTCTGCTGCTTCCTCTATATTTATTCTCCTTCATTTGTCTGTTTTATTCTGTATTAGCTCTCGAAGATCTATTCAGCAAAGTATGCCAAAAAATACAAACAACTGATAACACTTTATTAACAATACAAACTGCCTCTACAGCTGAAAATGCAGTGACGGCGTGAACTTAACTGTAAGCAGGCTAAACATTAATAAACACTAATATTATGAACCTTTTTGTCACCCAGCTGGCCGGTGTTTTGTCACTTCCGCTCTAATATCTTGTTTTACTTGAAAATATGTCAGTGAAGATACACCGAATGCCATTTCATGTTGGCTTGGGGCTGGCCAGTATGTTTCACTGCATATGGCTAGGAATAGAGTGGGCATCACTTCCCTACCTTTCTCATGCATTCTCCACCCACCCCAGTGCATCTTGCTAACTGTACAGTGATTCTGTAAAAAGAGGTTGACGCATGTTTTATCAAACAGAATATATAAAAAAAAAAAGTATTTAATTGTGAGTTATGTATAGAATAAAGTTGTATATATTGATTATATCATCGTTTGTCTTCATCATACTGTTACGGCGATTGCCTTGCTGGGGAAATGGGTCATTCTGGCAGCATCGACATGGCTGGGTTAGAAAAGATGGTCAATGTGGATGTAAATAAAGTTCAATAAATAATAGTTTACCATGAAAAAAAAGCTTAAATGAAGTATATTCGTGCTGCCTGTGGGAGCTGAGTTGTGTCGTTTCCTTTGATCACTCCGAACTGTCAACATCATTTGAATAATGATCATAATATCATCAGTCTTTTCATGGTGACCTAAAGAAATATATAGAGGATATTGTGTGGTGTCCGATTTCTGTCAGATAGCTGCCATATATTATCGTCCGTCTGCTCTAGCATGAGCCTGGGTTCATCTCGCTATTTTAAGCAATATTTTTAATTTAAAGTGAAGTGGCTTTTCTGGGCTCCTCGGACACCAAGAATATAAACCGGTTTATTGCAGAGTTGGTAGTGTTTTACAGGCAGAGCAGGTGATAACTGCTGACATGAGTGTGTGTGGTGGTGGCTGGTTTAACCTGTGGGCCTTGATTGACCAATGCCCCACAGGTGTGCAGCCTCACCCAGCCCCAGAGTAATCAGTCTGACTCGGACCAGGTGAGGCTGCTTAAACCAGCCACCAACCACACACACTCCACATTACTGTTTTGAGTGACAAACTCATTGTTCTCTGGTGTAACGCATTTTTCTTTTTGTACCTATCGGTGTATTGTCCTTTTGCATTATGCCAATGTTAACGGGTCAATCCCATTGGGTATATTTTAATGTTGTAGCCAATCATTTTGGCAGTATGGATTATTGATTGTCTTAAATCACACGGACACTCCAAAGTTGTGTTTTTAAATAGTGCTTGTCTGAAATTGGACCACTTTTACTGTTATAGTTTGATTTCCAGCTGGGATTCTTAGACGCTTTTATTTAATGTGTATGTATGTTTATCTCCTGTCATTATAAATCACATGGATTTTTATTTGTGTATAATAAAATATCCTTTTGAAATAAAAGTGACTGCACATCATAATCGTATGTAATGAAAATAATTTTCTATAAATCTTCCGGAAAAATGTCATACCAGCAATAGGATTTTATACAGATTGGCTCAGGTCCTGTGCTTGAATGTAGTTAAGTAAAACAAGATGACTCCAATATGCTGCATTTGGTTTCTACTCATCCTTTAAGCGTTAAAAGGTACTAGTGACAGCGTAGTGCACAGGCATTACAGTGTAGTACAATGGTGGTAACAATACTGCTGCATTAGGCAGAGATGCAGTTCACATGATGCAAAAACAAATGGTACCAGGCTTCGTGAGTTGGAACAAGTAGATTAAGAGATCACAGCCACATCTTTTAGTTTTATCCTGAAGGCCAACAAGATGAATATATAACTCTTTATATAACAGTGGAGTAGAAAACACTCAAGACTGATGCATATGCATCTTTATGTTATCGTGGCTATCTTATTAGAGCATTAGTCAGGTTCCCAACACTGTTGTTGGGAATGAAGTACACCTAATGAAAAAGCTAAACAAAGGCTTTCACTGTGGCCAGGTTTTAATGTGTGTACCCCGATTTCTAATGCAGCAAGTCCTAGCAAACATAGCATCTTTAAAACGTTTTGTTCATATTTTTCATTAAATTATGTGTGCAAATAACATTGGTAAAGTGGCCATCTAGGGTGTGTTGAATTTGTAGATGTAGCACATTCGGATAGCAATATTGTGAAGAGAAACTATTTACTATTAAGTCATTTTGCAGACTCCCTTTATACAAATCAACTTAGTGAATTAATTCTGATACATGACAGCGAATTCATTCTGATACATGACAGTGAATTCATTCTGACACATGACAGTGAATTCATTCTGACACATGACAGTGAATTCATTCCGATACATGACATTGAATTCATTCTGACACATGACAGCGAACAGTGAATTCATTCTGACACATGACAGTGAATTCGTTCTGACACATGACAGTGAATTCATTCTGATACATGACAGTGAATTGGGGTGGGGGTCACCCTAACCACTATCCTGCCCCTTGCAATGTAGAGTATTATGTGAGCCATGGCAGTTGAAGGTAAAAGGGTAATGAATGTATAAGTGATGGATTGTTGCTTAACATGTGTTCCAACCTCATTTTGGTTATGCTGTGTAGTCAAGAAAGGACCAGCCAGGCTTCTCTCTTGGTTTCAGGGATATATAATACAACAATGTCAAAAATCCCAGAAACCACAACCCTACAGCCACAAAGTCAAAAATAATAATGTACACAAACACAAAAGGTGATTAAAGACTGTACAAACACTAAAATACATTAAAATACAAAATACATTTCATTCTGTACGTTGCATGTGTGTGGTAATATACAGAAAAAGATCACTTTAGACAACTATAGTCCACAACCACGCTATTCTTCAAGAAGAAACAGGTCTGTTCAAATTAACAACTACTCCGCTAACGTCCAACCATACGTGTTAAACTATTAAACAATGACTAAAATTACCTTTGTTGTGAGCAGTCTGACAGACACACTTCTGTGCAAAAACAAAACATATCTTAAGAGAATTCTTGAGAATTAAAACTACATCGCAATTAAAAATGTGTTTTTTCCTAATATAGACACAACCTGTGAATCTAAAGGGATGTTGGTATTAGTGTGTGTGTATGTGTATGTGTGTGTGTGTGTGTGTGTGTTTTAGTCTTTGGGGACCAGGCTGTTGGACCATCTATGTGTTCTACCGTGCGCGAGCAGAGAAGCACCTCATGTACTCCGTCAGCCAGGGGTTGAACTCCGGCTGGGCCGACCTGGTTCTGTTCTTGTCCGGCTCTACAGATTTTGCTCTCCGTTGCTCGGCTCTCTGGGTCTGAAGAAGACGCTCTACCTCCCGCCTGGTCTTGGCTCGTAGTGCTGACTCGTGGATCTGACAATGACAGGGCCACACGTGAACATATAGAATATATGTTCACATATCGATAATATATGACATTGGGTGGACGCTTTTATACAAAGCGTCAATACTGTTAGAAGACGGTGGGTGACACTGCTAATATTGAGGGAAAAAAGTGTGACATAGTAATAATTAACAAAAAACAAAGGCAAGTCAAAAGAGAGAGAGAGAGAGAGAGAGATTACCTCCACAGTGGATGCTGCAGGGCCAACATTATGAGTCCTTTTGGCAGCCATGTCTGCTGACCGCTCCCCCTGACCGTAAAGAGCAAAAGGATGCCTGCCCTCCGTGTTGTCCTCCTGAGGCTTGTGTTTTGGTGCAGACCTCACTCTTTTAACATGTTGAGGTGTTTTTTTAGACTTGGAGGAGGCTTTCACCCGCTCCGGGTGCCGTGACTTTCTTTCTAGAAGCAAAAAACAAGGAAAAGTCGAGCAGCTACTGCATTTCGTCTGTTTACCATCACTTGTTTCATTTACATTATTTTTTTAAGAATTGTTTGTACTGGAAATATTATAACGCTGATGATATGATAACGCTATGCTAAAATTCAGCATCTATTGGGGTAGTAATTCAAATATTCTGTGTTTTACACAGCCCACTTTAGCACAGTGAATGTTAACTGTTGGCCTTGAACATATGGCTTCCAGAACTATCTACTTCCTTCACTGTCTGTCGTATTTTTAAATGTTCTATAGTGTAATGTAAGGGTAGGTAGTCAGTGAAGGTATTGCGTTCCACCGGCAGCCTACCTGTAGTAGGTAGGCTGTAGTAGTAGAGACCGTGTCACTCTTAGATACCCTTTGATGAGCACATGAGAGCTAGGTGCTGTCAGTCAACATGTGGTTACCTGTGTCTGGCTGTCTTGCAGGAGGTGTTGGCTGTTTACCACATCTACTGTTGGCCTTCTGCTGCTGCTCCTCCTCCTCTGCTTGGAGTGTTAACTCACCCACACCCTCATCCTGGCCTCCTGGAAAGAACAGGATAGAAGGGAGAGGAGGTGGGAAAGGGTTGAGTATGGTGGTTGGTTTTGTGGGGGAGATGATGTGAAACTAGGGCGTGCAAAAAGAACATTTGCAAAGTACAAGTGTGTTTTTTCTTTTTTCTTTACAAACATTATGACATTTGCTAGACACAATCGTGTTTTATACATCACAGAAGTCCAATCGCGCAGTGTATGCTTCGTTACCGTTGGCAGCAGGAGACGTGGAAGAAGACACATCCTCAGCCTCTTCTGGAAGTGGGATCTTTGGTACCGGGTCTGTGCTTCCTGGAAGAGTTACCCTGTGCTTCCCCCGCCGGACTCTCCCGTCTCCCCCACACTCCTGATATTCTTCAGCCTCTTGTCCGTCCTTTGCGATCACCGTTTCTGCCTGTTTTTTGTTCGACTGTGCGGGGGCCTCGCCGACATCGGAGTCGCTGTCAGACCCGTTCCAGAACCAGGGGTTGTGGGTGTGCTCGAGAAGCCTCCGGGTCAGCCGGTACTCGAGCAACTCCTCGTAACACCTGGAGTAGGATTCCCATTTGGGATCTTTGAATGTCTTCATGTATTCTGTCCGGATCCTCTTGGTTACCATCTCTTCTCGTCTGTGCAAAAAATAAAATACAATTCAGATTGAAACCATTGTTGACCATATTTTCACACTTAAGTTACAAATCAATCGAACAAAGCCCCTTTAAGCTGCAACACTGTTTACTTTCACACGCACCCGGTCGTGGACGAACGGCACCTCCCAGACATTTAAAATAAAGTCTCTGCGCGTTTTAAGCCAATCGTAAGCGAGGATCCGCCTTCATGAGTGACGACACTTCCGTATCCGGTGTTCTCCCGACCGTCGTATGTATTAAATACCCTGCCCATGTACCGCATGCATCTAACCCTAACCCACGGTGACACCACACCGCCCGTCGCTCGGTCCTCACCTTCTCCCCTTCTCTTGTTTACATTGTGCGTGACATGCTTTGTTTCTACGCGTACAGCCTCTATAAAAGCCTACAGCCTTTATAAAAGAAAAATAATAAAAAAAAACCATTTTCACGCTAGTCGACCTTCTAGTTGTCTTATTTGTGTCCGTAGACCTATGTATACATGTCCGTAAAGGACGCCCTACTGGAGAAAAGGCCTACTGGGGAATTGTAAACAACGGTTTACGTGATCGGAGTTAGACATGCCAAATGCGAATGCTGATCATATTAAGAAAATAACACAATAACAACAACACCAACAACAACAACAACAACAACAACAACAACAACAAAAGAGCAATGCCTTGCAAATATCGGTGTTGCAAAAGGTATTTGGAGTACAATACTCACAGCAGCTCGGATTTCACGTAAGCAAAGCGGAACAGATGGCGTTAATTCGGAGAGGTGTGGTGGTCTAAACATAGGCTCCGCGTCGTGGCTCCGCCCGCTGAGCGTTCATTCAACAGGTGGCCGGGGCTGAGACGCACAACGGAGAGACGGGCGATGGCAATTGCTGGTACACATCGTCCCATCAGTTCGTTGTTATAATGATGAACAGTTGACCAGAGGAGGCACTCTTATTCATTATCTTGCACTGTCGTAATCAGTGTATCGTTCTTGTTTAGGCAACTCACAAATGAGGTCATTGGTATAGAGGACGTATGCGAACAACGAAACATTATTGTTTATTTTTTTTGGGCTTTTAGAACGTTTTCTAAAAGTGCGGTGTATTTACGATTTTACTCAAACTACTATCACAGACAAATATATCTATATATCTGGAACAGCAGGGTCAGTTCGTAGCCCTATTTAGCCTTTAAGTGACAAGGGCGCGACACATGGAGCTCCAGCCAATCCGCGCCCGCCAGGACGGGACACAATATTAATACGAGGGCAGGGTTGCAGACTTACATGCATGGGGATTTGTCTAAAGATGGCCTGTGAGTTGGTTGGACCTCTGTACAGCCGCACTGGGGAGACAGAGTTCGGAGTCGGGTGTCAATGCTACTGGTCCACTCAGTCAAAAGTAGAAATGCTGCTGCCCAGGCACATTCCTGGTAAGTCAAGCCCATGCTGCATGCTGGGGGTGCCCATCGGACCGCTGGCACTATTTCTCTCTCATTACCCCCCGGTTTGAATTTGTAATCTATTTCCATTTTCCATTGACGCCACCCAAAACTCAGACCACCTGTAGGACACTCTTGAATTATGTTCAATTGGATTTCTTCACAGCCGACCGATATTGTTTTAATGAGGAGTAGGCCTATGTTATCATCACATTGTCTCGGGCGGTTTTAAAGTGTGTGTCTCACCAATAAACAAATGTGTGATTAGCATTCTAGACCTATTGGCCTACTGCACCATGAAGTCGTGTAATGGGCATTATATCTCATCTCGGTCGTTATGAGACGCAACGGTTTCTTTGAAGATAATGAACACTCCTATTTCTATTTAGATAGGAAATATCGGACTTTATCTTCGCTTATTTCAATTGTAATTTAAAAGGCAACTGAGCCATATATCTTGAATTTCCAAAGGCCTATTAAATCCCTAATCCCCCTTCCATGATAGAATCAAAGAACAGAGAGGAAAATACCAAATATTGGACTTTAATAAATTATTAATCGTCATGTATATACACTTACATTCACATGTGTTGGGCTACATGTTGTTTAAATTTTTTTTATTAGTTTTTTGGGGGTTGGATGCATGGTTCAGTGTTGCGTATTCACAGCTTGTTCTCCGCACAACACAGACAACAGACAGCAATTATGCATGATTTTAGAAGCATACAAACAAATGCATACGAGTGCATTGACAGCACAGATGGACGGTGCGTTGACAGCAGCCTGTCGCTGTGCCGCATGGGGTGGTCCTTCTCCTCGCCCGATCTTCCGATAAGTTGTTGGTGGTGGTGGTGGTAGTGAAGATGATGTTGGTAGAGACGATGGAGAAACAGATTGATGATTTAGAAGCACTTCCTGTGGACGATGCTGGGGCCTGCCTCGTCGTACTCCTGCTTGGAGATCCACATCTGCTGGAAGGTGGACAGGGAAGCCAGGATGGAGCCACCGATCCAGACGGAGTACTTCCTCTCGGGGGGAGCAATGATCTAGAGGAGGAGGAGGAGGAGGAGGAGGAGGGGGAGAGAGATGTTAGTGACGAGTTACATCGCAGGAGTCACACTG
>OMNO01061590.1:9098-21092 GCA_900303215.1 Trachyrincus scabrus
GTGTTGGGTCACAGCCTGAATGTGTGACTTGAGTGGGGCTGAGGGGACTGTGTGCTAAGGACACGAGAAGACAGACCACTCAGTGTTTGTGTAAGCCTGGAAAGCGGCCAAGTGTGGGACCATACATTCCCCCGATGATTAATACACTCACTTTCTACTTACAGCAGGATTACGTTCAAGACACCAGTGAATATATAACCTCTTTCACCTCTTCGCACAAGGACGTCTCCGCATTCCAGAAGGAAAGCATCGTTTAAGTTTGAATAGACACTTTTTTTTCTAACTAGCGGCCGCTTCGAACCGTTCGCCGTCTAGCGCACCAAGGCCGTGTGAGAACAATGGTAATCCGGCACCCACCTCTATTGACTTTAGCATCTGCAGGTCTCTCGGGTTCTTTGCTTTTGGCTGGAGGAGGGAAGAGAAAGAGCAGGGATGACGTAAGAGGAGCCGGTTCACAACACATTGAGTTAGTGTACAGAGAGGGCATACGGGGTCATTCAGCAGCACATGGTGCGGTAGTAAGAGTGAGTCAGGGTGTAAACGGTGGGATGGAATATCACAATAAGCACAAGGACCTGTTTTTTTTTTGCGCGATATCGATATATGCTTAGGAAAAACCCATTCTAAACAGTTCACCTGAGAGTCACTACATGTAAGTATATTGTAATCTGAGGTCTAGTATCAGACAAAAACAAGCATGTTCTTTCTCTCTGTCGTTTCAAACCTCATGATTTTTTTCTTCTGTTTGGACGATAAAACCGGGTATTTTATGATACCACTCAATGACTAAATAAACGGTAATATTGAATAATTGCCAGCCATTATAAAAGGTACAGAATTCATTAAAGGATGGGTATTTTATAGCAAGGTACAACACATGAACATGAACATAAATGACCCAGTCAGGACACCAGTCCAAAGACATGGCCCTGGATAACGGAAGCCAAATACAAATAATATATTAACAGTACCTGAACCCAAGATAGAGGACAAGGAAAGTATCTTGCTGTGTGGGATAGGATAGCAAGCCATCTATGGATGCAAGCCAAACAGTGGATTCCCTTTATGTTTTTCTTCTGACCTACTGAGACGATGTCTATTGAGACGCGATGATTTTATGCACAAAATAGCCCACAGGTGTGTTCTTGCTTGTTTTTAAGTTAAAACAATATTGCCCAATTTGAATTATGATGGCAACAGTATGGCTGTGTAAATTAGTAAGAAAACATGTATTAGGGAATTATCTGTAATACTATATTAATAACACCCAACTTCTTGGCTGGCTTAAGGACTGTGCCCTCAGAGACCTTTTCGACAACCTGATAAAGAGTGGGTTTGACCACTGGAGTAGCCACAAAATGTATTTCCAAAATCCTACTTGAATTGAACATGAGTACTGTTTTGACAATCTGGACACAGAAAAAAATGTCACTTACACATCTAAAAAACCTAATATTTAATAAACTCAACACTGATCTTTGGTTTCGAAATATCACAATTTCTTGTGATAACATCTGATTTTAGGTCACATGGTGACAACAGGTTGTCATCTGCACAAAGGCACATTTATGTTTTGCTTATTACTATTTTGTCATTTGGGAGACAGTTTTAACTGTAATTACTGTAAAGTAGGGGTCACGCATCTTGCTCAAGGATGCCTATATGAGGTGGACATTGGGTGTCGAACCCTGTACCTGTCGGCATTATACATTAAAGGATTATTAGATTACAATACAGTAGTCTACCTCGGATGTAGGTAATATGCATATGAACATCAATTCACCAATTTTAATTGGGACAGTAGACTTGACACTGCCTCCTTGTGTATTGGTATTCATAAACGTGATCTTCTGATAACAGCAACCTAATGGGTTTGAATTAATCATGGCGTGTAGTAAAGCGACCATGCAGACTTAGAAAGTAACGGTTAACTCAATGCACACATTTCATATTTCATGCATCATAGCAGAATAGCAGAGGCCAATTCTGACTGATGGTTTAGTAGGGCTGCACCATCTGCATGCTGGCCGAGACAAGCTGACACATTCACATACACACGCAACTGATTGATTGATTGATTGATTGATTGACTGATGCCTAAAACAATGTTTACGGAGGTTGTCTATGAAAGCTTGGCTGTTAACATTGGCTTTAGTGAACGGCTGGCCGGGGCATCCTTCAGTGGTCCTAGCTAGCTTAGGCACCTAGCTTAAAAAGCTACATTTTACATCCGACCGACCGATCCGCACGAACCCTCGACCACGTCTGCGGTGACGATCGCAACACAGATGTTGTCCGGCGATATTTAATCGAGACAAAAGCCATCGAGGGTGGGGATTAGATAACACTGTGGCGGCGTGTACGTTACACCCTGGCGAGACGCTTCCTCACCTTTCCTCTTGAAGAACGACATGACGACTCCTCAGCTCAGAGACACCATGCCGTAGTCCCTTCATTCAAGTTCACCTGTTGTTTACCTGGGAAAGCAAAGTGTTTGGTTTTTTTTTTGCAGGTGATTGTGGGCTGTCAAATCACAATTTTCCTCCAGTGGGTGACCAGTTCGGCGGCCATGTTGTCAATAAACGTCTCACTTCCGGGCCGATGCGGCGGAAGCATTGTGGGAAATTGTGATTGTGAGTGGACGCGCCCAGGAGGGGGCAGCATCTCCTCACTTTCAATGAACGAATACTGAGTCAGCTGAAGGTAAAACAGAAATCTGTATCTCTTTCTGAAATTATTGCATAATGGATATTTGCAAAGTAAGCCACACATTGTGTTAAATGTTAGTTTTTTTATTTTTTATTCTTTTGATTAACTGCTAGCCAACTGAGAGAACCGGTGGCCACCAACAAATAAACAAGTTGAACTTGTTTTGACATGAAATGTCAGCTTCATCATGAGACCCAAAAGTTTGCATTTCACAATGAATATCTGCAGAGAGAGACACAGCACGCAAACTCACGAGATCAGGATGGTCTCACGAGGCGAATACAATGTAGTGACGATTGAATGTAGGTTAAGATAACAATTTATCATTTCTGTGAAAAGATTTATACAACAGAAACATTTGATACCATCACATATAGATTACACGTTTGTCCATTAATGTGAGGCTTACAAACAACGAAGGTTCTCTCTTTTTTCTTACTCCTGGGGCCTGTCGATGCGGTAGACATATTCAGCAGGAAGGAAGTAGCCCAGATATTCCACCGTGTCAGGAGTGGTATCTATGTAATAATGACCACCTTCTCCGTGATGACTGAAGCAATGGGTGTGCTCCACCCGCAGGTCCAACCCCTGGTTACCACATCGAGGGAAGAAAAAGACCGGTTGTAGATTTCAGGTTTGGTCACAAAAATGGATTCAAAGTGTGGCGTTTGCCTTAAGACACAAGAAATACTGATGCTAAGCGCCAGACAAAAATGGTAAACGCTTTACTCACAGGGTCTCTGGACACGAACACAGACAGACAGATGATTGGTGCGTTGATCTCATAGTGTTTGAGCCAATCGTTGACCTCGTCGTCGGTGTTCAGGGGACAGACGGAGAACTCTCTTGGCTGTGAGATCATTAATAAGATATGACAACCAAGACAAAAACAGCTATGTATATTAGGGCTGAGCGATATGCTCAAACGATATGCTTTACCACACAGAAGTATTGTGTTTTTTGCATACCATTATGTGAATTTTAGCTTTTCCTTTCTGGATGATGAAGGTGCCACCCAGAGCCAGGCTTTTATCAGAGTAGTGGGCTTCAAGAGCTTTCCTCATGGCACTGACAAGGCTGTCCTCTCCGGTTCGCCTTTTGACCCTCACCTCTATGACCTGGTATAGAGACACAGAGACAAGGTTCAGGGGCCTTGACCCTCAGACCTATATATGACATACATACTGTATATAACGTATGTGTAATATGTGTCATATATTACAATCCTATATTGGGCTTGAATCTGCTGTGCCTGCTAAAACACTTGCAACAAATTACCATGACAGACAATAAGTATTACAAAAAAAAAACACAATTCAACACAACTCAACTGTTATAAGTGCAAACTTATGCCAAACATTTCCTGCATTTAAATTATTTAGGGGGAAAAGAAAATCCGCTCACCTTTCCAGGTTTTCCTTCACAAGCATACAGATTGCCCATCAGCCCAAAGCGGCAGTCCGGGAATGTGTCGCTGTACTTTTCTTGCAGACATTGGCCATCGGCCGGATTGATGGAGGAGAAGTAACTGCCATTCACTGCAGGCCTTCCGTCCGCCTCCGTCTGGACCAGCGGCATCAACTGTAGACAGCATCACTGCATTTACTTACCGCTACACCACAGCCGGATGAGCCGACGGTACAACAGTATTAGTAGGCGTATACCTCTGCATTCATACCAACAACTCTAGACGGCGCCGCTGCCGCACCCAGGATGAACGCTCCTGGGAGTTCAACCTCTTTTGATACGGTGTTCATGTCGTACTCCTGGGGAGGAGAGGGTTATGACTTAGTTCGTTAGTTATGAATGGTGCGTAAAACTAAGGCACTTGTGGGACTGGTGAAGGTACCTTGTGCCTCTGCACCAGAGGAACGAGGTAAGGCACACCGCCAACATCCGTAATACGAGGACTCCCGCACAAGCCTGCAGTGTGGAAATAAATGAAGCATGTGGTGGTTGTTGTTGTTATTGTTATTGTTGTTGTTGTTGTTGTTTGGGACGAAATAAAGTCGTTTGACGCGCAGTCTGACAAGATAATTACAGGTGAGGGCTGATATAACTTACCTTTGGCCGGGAAGTGAAACGGCTCTCTGGTCAGGTCTGGACAGTCCACAACACCAACTTGAACGTCAGCAAAATTTTTGCTCAAACCCGATGCCAATACTGCAAAACACAAGCAAATACATTGGACACATAATTGTAATATCATTTTGAAAACATACAATGAAAACAACGCATTACCATTGCAAAGTTCCTCTAAAGCTGGACAATGCAACTGATTTTTTTCGGTCTTGGTTATAGTTGCCATGTCTTGCTTGCTGCAAAGTTCACCAAATCAACCAGGAAAAAGAAAAAAAAAAAGCATATTATACGGTCCTCTTCAGCTGATTGGTCAGATCCTTGTTGCACACGCCCACTTTTTATATTCACTTCCTGGTTAACTTTCCCCACATGTGTTGTGTTGTCAGTTGCGTTTAGGAGGAAAGACTCATGTAATCCTGCGCTTTTGCCCGTTAGTATGTCTTTTATACCGACTATGGATGATCGTCTTCTATGACTGCAATGAGGAGAGGCCCAGAATACATACGCGACACTGGGTTTATCGCGATAAGCCACTATTACTTCTTGCATCCGCTACAATTCTCTTATTTGTGATTTGTAATTTGCCAGACGATGGCAGGTATTCATAACGTCCTGGGGTTAACGCAGTGCGATGATATCAACGACATGGTACCGGGTCAGACCTCTCCGGTCATTGCTGAGACCCCTACTTCTGAAATGATTGAGGAAATATCGACATATTTTGAGGCTGCGCAAGGTATGCATGGTAACTCTTCAGAAGTATCCCTGTCCGCCGAAAGGTAATACACAGTAATATATAGATAGATACAGATACTAATGTCATTAGAGCAATATCTATTACAACTGCTGATTCAGAAGCGTGTGTGTGTGTGTGTGTGTGTGTGTGTGTGTAAACTTATCGTACGTATCAACGCATCGTCATCAACATACTAGTATTACATGTTTGTAAATAGTTCACTACTTTGTCTTTGGCAGTGATTCGGTCGACCAGCCGGTCATTGCTCAAGTCCCGGTGTCACAGGCGCACAGATATCGGCGAAGGCAACAGTCACACGCCACAACTGCCAGTGAAGAAAGCGGAGGTGAAAGCGCATCGTCTGTGAGCTTCAAGAATGTGAAGGGCAGAAGAAAATGGGCATTTCAAGCACTTCGCTCCCCCTTCCTCGAAGGGAACAGTTTCAATGCAACCTTGCCTTCGTGGAAGAGGGGAAGCATGTTTTCCACCATCCAGCAGGAGGCAAAGCTTAAGGTAACGTTTCACTCCTGAACACCTTGAATGCCAATGATTCGGTTTACCGTTCTGTATCTTGTTTATTTGTCGTGTCTTGTTTGTTTTTTTGGTCAACAGACCTACGCGGTTGGAGGCTTCTTCAAATGCGTCCGGTTGTGGCACAGAGTTAACGAAGAAAGATATGTCCCAGCGTCTTCTTTACCGGCTGTTTACATGGACCAAGATGAGCCCTTGTCGCCATTGTCAGAGTGTGTATTTCTGACTTGTGTTGATGTGCTGTTTGTCAGGGTTTGGTTAAGAGTAGTCTCACAAATCTGACGTTAGATTGAAATCTGGGTGAACGGAGCGTTCACATATTTGTTTTCCGACCAATCATGTTATTGGAGGTACATGGATCTGTTACGTGTGTAATTCAAACACCAGTCCCGTGGGAAGACAAGCTAAAACATGCCGTCCGGACACCGACGTTCTCAGAAAAAGTGTCGTCAGTTTCTGCAATGGTTTCAAATCAACACCATGCAGACTGGCCACTGTAGAAATAATAAGAGATGTGCCTTTTCTTTGTATTGATTTTTTAACAAATCTTCTCGTTTACAGGGGGAATGAAACATCGGATGAGGACGCCATCAAAGTAGTGGTATGGACCAACAAAATCGCTTTTGTTGGATATTGGGGAGATCTATCCCTTTTGATTTGATCTGTTGCCTTTAATTCAATTGCGAGCTCACCTGTATTGTGCTAAATAGTGCTTTACAAATGCACGTATTTTGAAAACATTTTGTTGTTTACGTCCTACAGGAGAATGAGGTTTTTGTCAAATTGACAAAAGGGAGGCGCCCTCAGAGGCAGGGGCGCACGCCATCGTCTGCCCAAACCAAAAACCACGCCCACACGAAAACGCCAAGACAGACAAAGACGCGTACCCGAGGGAAAGGAGTCAGAGGACGTGAATCTCGGCCCGTCGATGAAACGGGATCTTGTGACGCGAATGGACCCAGTTCCCCGCCGCACCGCGGTCAACCAGAGGAGGAGGAGGAGGTGCGTGTAGAGTCAGCCCAACCCGAAGATCATTTGTTCATCGAGTCTGCCGGCGATCACGCCATGCTAGAGGAGTGCAGCGGCCTGGCCCGGTCTGACTCCAGCTCAGACGCGACGTGTGTCCGAGACGTAACCCTTCCCCCGGCCAGGGCAAGAAAGAGAAACAAGAAAAGAAAACCGTGTGAAATGGTTCGTGAGAGCAGCGAGGTAGCGGTCAAGCTGGCCCCCGGTGTGGCTGACGAACATGAAAACAACAACAACGACAACGATGATGATGAGGAGCATAGGAAAATAAAAAAGAGGAAAAAAGAAAGGAAACGTAAAGTCACAGAGGAAGAGGAAATCAACATTCCTCCCGATATCTCATGGTCAGGGTCCACCATGACCATCAACGGCAATGACCATGGCGTCGATGGTTCAGTGGACCAGTTGGTGAACGTGGACATCGTTGTTTCTCACCAGGCCAGTGCTCCGACTGAAACTCCGACAGCAGCGTTGAAAAAACGTAAGCGGAAGAAGGACAAGATGGCCCCCTGCCCTGAAGACCCCGAGACCAACCCAGAGAATACGGAGGGTGTGGACTCTTTCAAACGCCCCGCAGACCAAGAGGTGGCCCTGGAGGAAGCTGCTCCGGAGACCGCCGATGTTTCACAGAGAACGTCAGGGCCCACCAGGACCGACGCCAACGAGGAGCATAGGACAAGAAAAACGAAGAAAAGGTTGAAGAAACGCAAAGTCACGGAGGACGTGTCATTGGACGGGCCTTGCCCTGCTTCGGAGACCTCCGACGTTTCACAGCCAACGTCGGGGTCCTCCGTGACCATCATCATCAACAACAACGACCATAGTGTAGATGGTTCAGTGGACCGGTTAGAAGATCTTTGGAAACCAAGAGAAAAGAGTAAGAGGAAAAAGAAACGGATTAGAAACGGTGTCCTAACAGAGGAAGAGGTGAACGTCGTGGACACAGTTTTCACCGAGGAGACCCAAACTACCGCAGTAGGGTTTAAAAAACACAAACGAAAAAAGGACAAAATGGCCCCCTGCCCTGAGGACCCCGAAACCAACGCAGAGGCAGAGAATACGGAGGGCGTGAACCCTCTCAGACGCCCCGCAGACCGAGAGGTCGGGCGTCCGGGGAAGAAACGCAGGAAGCACAAAATGGCCGAAACGTCACAAAGCGCGAGCTGTGCGGACACGCCGGTCGAGGCCAGCGGCTCGACTTCTGTGAGAGGGGAAAAGAAACGGAAACGCGGCCATTCCTTCCTGATCGATGACACGGCGGAAAATCACCCCGAGCCAAACGCGTCTGACGTCGGTTTCGACGACCAAAAGGACGAAAATCCTGACGTGGACAATGGCGAAACACCGATGGAGTCTCTGACGGGCGAGATAGTCAAGACGAAAAAGAAAAAAAAGAGAGAGAGAGAGGCTTCAAGGGCGAGCGTGGTGGCAGAGGACGATGAGGCGCGTGAGGGCGGCGTGCAGGACACGAGGAGCTCAGCAGAAACCGGCGATGACGACGACGGCGTACGGAAGAAGAAGAAAAAGAAGAAGAAGAAGAAGGAGAAGAAGGATAAGAAAGCGGACGGGGAGTCAGAATCACCCGTGGTGGTGGAAGGGGAGACCCCGGACCATATTGAGACCACTGTGTGGATAAAGAAGAAAGATAAACGTAGAAGGAACACTCGCCCTCCATCTCAAGGCAGCGCCCCGACTAAAGCATGCGTTGAATCGGGGGTGACCACGCCGGCCGACTCTGTCACCGCCTCGCCCCGGCGATGTTTACCCGTGGTCGACGTCGACGCCACGCAAGGTGGCCACGCGGCGACCCCCGCTGACCCTCCCGCGAATAAGAAAACGGGCAAGAAGCGGGAGAAAAAAAATCAAAGTTTAGTCGTGACATGTGACACCGTGCCAGAACGGGACATCATAACCACCGCAGAACAACCGGACCGCTGGACCGCTGAAACAGAGCTCCGTGTGAAGAAGAAGAAGAAGAAAAAGAGGGACAGGATCGAGGCAGAAACTGACCCCGGGGCGAAAGAGGCCCAGCAGTCGAGTCACGAGTCGGGGGTTACGTCACCTGACCCTGTGCCGCCAGAGAGCCGGACACAGCTGCACGATGGAGCAAGCTCTCCCAGGCGTGTTCAGAAAAGAACGCACAGAAGGAAGAGGCTTTTTAGTCAACAGCAGGACTTTCCTGATATCTCGATATTGACGTGAAATATTATTATTAAGTATTATTCTTTTTTTAAACGTTTTTAGGAATTGTATATATTACCAGAATATGAACCCGTCTGTGTTATGTTGTGTTCTGGATTCATGACATAAAGGCTGAAATAGATTTCTTAAGTTTAAGTCTCATTCTGAGCTCATCACACACAATGGTGATTTTCTGTGTATTATTGTTTTCAGCCCATGCAGTGTTTAGACGTGTTTATTTTAAGCTAACCTTTTGTTTAAAGAATCAGGGCTCTATATTTGAGGGCAGTTCAGCTTTTCAGTGACACAGCCATGAACCAATGCTGAACTGAAGGTATTGAATCAGTTGTTCAGAGCAAACATGTAAATGTTTTTTCATATTAGAAGGAAAAAGACTATAAATAGATTATATATGTGTAATTACAGAAGGATATTATTTCTTGGATATTACTATTTTTTTTTCAGTAGGAAGATACATAATACATGTCTCATAATATTTTTTTACCCAGAGTATTGGTTTTCAAAATTGCCATCATAAATATCAAGGTGTTATTTTGGGCTCGTGAGCGAATGGGGAAGAGGGGGCGGGGCGTAGGGAAGTGGGCGTACACCAGAGCAGAGCTCAGACTCCTGAGTGTGGCGGTGGTACGAGGGGCCATAGCAGCCCAGCGGACACATGATGTAAGTGTACAGTACTTACTCTAGGAAACGACAGCGCCAGCTGTTTACTCCGCACAATTGTATTCTGCGAACGAAACCATTTTGCCTGCAACATGTCTTCAAACAACGTTGTCGGTTTCAATGAGGCGAGAAGAGTCGCCATATTCGGAGGTACGCATGGGAATGAAATGTCCGGAGTGACACTTGTGAACCTATGGATCATGAACAGCGGAGAGATCCAGAGGAAGGGGGTCGAGGCGAAACCCTTCATTACCAACCCAAAGGCGGTGCAGAAGTGCTCCAGATACGTGGACACAGATTTGAACCGGGCCTTTACAACAGAGAATCTCAGGTAAACGCAACATATTGTAGTGATAGCCCAGTGCCTCAGTAGGGTGTCACCTGGTACAGTGGCGGATGGTGCCTGACATACTGTAGCTCACCTACAGACAGGTGTACTGATATGATCACACAGAACACACAGCCGACTAAACTGTGTGCTATTATATATATATCAACATTGTATGATTTGAGACACAAATGTAGCCGAAGCGGGTTCAGTCCTCTAAAGGTTATAGACCCGGTCATGTTTATTATTGAACATGATTACGTAACCGAGCGTTTAAGAGAATACAAATAATCCCAAAAAAAAAGTATACGTTTGAACGATTAATTAAAAATGCATGATCGGGTAGCCAGGTCCCACACGGTCAGCAGTACAGCGTCCACCCGAACAGCCGAGCCAGCCCGCAAGCCAGGCCTGAAAACGTGACTGACTTTCAAATGACGAATGACTTTTCCATCGTTCCCGTGAAGCGGAGCGTAAATAAAGGAGCCCTACTACCCCAAACCAACATGTTAGGGTCCACGTCACCTTAAAGGCTGTTTGATTTCTAATGTGTTTGGTGTGTTATCTTTAGGCTTTGATCTCTGTACAAAAACATTCTTGTGAATGCCCTTCAGCATGGAACCGTTCGGAATGGTTTTGCTGACTTAAAGAAGATTAGCGACTTAAAAAGCACGTTTTGTGAAAACAGCCCCGGTTGGAATTTAAAATAGACGACTGGCCTTTATTCTGGAACACGGGTCCGAGAGCGTGTTCTGCTCACGTGGGTCTGCCCCCCCCGTCCCCGTCCCTGTGTGTGTGTGTGCGCCGGTGCGTAATGCGTCTCCTGGTCACTTGATTGGCTGAGCTCATCTTCATTGCAATTTAAGTTTCATTGCAATTTTGCCCTATTGTGGTCCCCCTGACAGGCTAGAAAATACCAGATATTCAGTGAAAACCAGGTGTGAGAGAGCAGTGGGACAATGTGACGTTTCGGGGAAGGTACCAGACTAGTTTTGTCGAGAGAAAGTGTTTTTTTCTCCCCCTGCTCAATATCTTTTGATGACCAAAGACATTTTGAAATCGCTCTGCTGATTGTTGGCACTATAGGCTCATATTTGCTTTTATGATAACTCTCTAGCTTCTTTCCCATTGATGCTTGAAGGTTATATTATTAGAAGACAGAAGAAGATCTACAACTCTGGTTGTTTTGTAGGCCTACGTGAGACTGGGTTGCTCTTTGTTAGGAATTTATAACACCACTGTCAGACTGCTATACAACCAAAGACTGTATTGTTTTAGAATAGATAACCTTGTATCAATCATTGACACTCAATCATTCAAGCAATGCTCTTTGTCCGTTCACGGTTAACTGATAAGCTGTGTTTAATTGACCCTCATATCTCTGTTCAGGGCCGTAGTCACCATATACATTGAGGGGGACACATCCCCCCCAATGTTCAGATATGCTGTGTGTGTGTGTGTGTGTGTGTGTGTGTGTGTATGTGTGTGTCTAAGTAATGGGTGTGTGTGTGTGTATGTGTAGTGTCTGTACGTGTGTCTAAGTAATGTGTGTGTGTGTGTGTGTGTTGTGTGTGTGTGTGTGTGTGTATTTAGTGTGTGTGTGTGTGTAGTGTATGTGTGTGTGTGTCTAAGTAATGTGTGTGTGTGTAGTGTCTGTGTGCGTGTGTCTAAGTAATGTGTGTGTGTGTGTGTGTGTGTGTAATGTAAAGAAGATGCAGAT
>OMNO01062001.1:3449-15975 GCA_900303215.1 Trachyrincus scabrus
ACCCTACTTTCTACTCAGATTGTGGATAATGGAGCAAAATAATAATAATAATAATAATAATAATACTAATAATAATATAAGATTCTACTGTATAATCACAGTAATTAGGACTTTAGCTTTCTCAGTGATCAGAGTGTGTTTACACATTATTGTTGCAGGACAGAGCGAGAGTTTAAAGGCTCACCGGGTCGTGTTCTTGGGGAGAACCTCCCCCGTGTGCTGGCAGAGAGCCCAGAGCAAGACGAAAACAATCGTGCTCCGTTCTGCTTCTTAGGTGTGCATCACACGCTTGGCTATCTGTTTCTCATGCTCTTAGAGAGAGAGAGTATAGGCTATAAGACTGGTGACCCCTTGCATGCCTCTTCAACTCTCCCTACAGGGCCAATAGAAACATTCATGTGATGCCTTGCTGGCAGTGGAGAGGTGTTTCACTGGACTCCTCTGTAATCCAATCTGCAGCAGTTTTCAATGATGGACCCCAGGGGTGAAAGCCCCTTGCTAGACTTACACAGAAGTCACATTCTCCTCTGGACACCCCCAACCCCCACTTCTAATAATACCACATCCCCTTCAAACACTGCCTCTCTACCCGTCTGTGTACATCTATGTACTGTATATCTATCTGTCTATCTCTCTATATATCTGTCTGTATGTCTGTCTGTCTGCTTGTCTGTCTCTCTATCCATCTGTCTAGGTATTTCATTGCAAAAAAAGCTTGTTTACCTCATTTGGTCAGGGCCCTTGCTTGGGTGTGATGTAACACAATTGATATTCAAAGCAGAACTATGAATAGCGCCATTTGCTAGTGTCAAATTTTCCATAAGCAAAGATGCCCCGAGCTGCAGATGAGCACAGATGTGTTTTCTTGTGTTATGGCCTAACAGTGGCAGTCCTGGGCCAAGACTGCTGGCTAAGCTAAACAGACTCAGTTTGACAGTGAAGGAGCAGACTCGCTATTAACTGCCACCAGGGAGTTGAGCTCATGACTAGATAAAGAAAATATTTGACTTTGGAAGAGTGAAGGAAGATTTGCAGTTTTCAAACATCCTCTCTTGAATACACTTCAAGAGAGGTGGACTAGTTTGGCCACACGAGGACACAAATAAAATACAATGTTTATGTTAATGACTTTACTTGTTGGGTAATAAACATGACGTTTTTCTTATGTCTACATTATAAATATTCAATTACTTAGCAACGAGGTGCTGGATGTATTACATCATTTTAACATGCAGCATCTGTTGGTGTGAGCATTGGATGACGTGTGTCTGGTTCCGTTTCAGCACTGATCTTTTCAGTGGCCCGTATTTTCTGGTAGCTTCAACAGCCCGCAGTCCAGCGGAGTGGAGAGTTGTAATGAATAGGGCTAAACTCTGCGCGCCTTCCTGCATCTGTAAGGTTACCGAGGCTGAGACCAGTGTGTCCCAAGGGAAAGGGCTGCTTCTGGTCTCAATCAGCCGAACTGTGAAGGGACTCCATTGATATCCTGTCAGAGTGAACGTGCTGCCAAGTTCTGAGGGTGCTCCTAAACCACTATGGTGAGGAGAAGCTCAGAAACACTTCTGGCAAAATATGTCTGCTGCACACTGTAAGACACTGTGATGGGTCAACTTAGCGGGCAGTAAAAAGTCAAATGGTAATCACGTCCGACATCAATCTGCCTCTTTGTACTACAATGTTCTAACGTCTTCTTAAATCTTCCTCAGGCTTTGGCGAGTTTGAACCAAACTCATGGAGCCCCCTTCGGTGGTGCTGCTGGGGCTCCTTCTCGTGTATGGACTGGCCAGCGGACTGGAGAACATTCAGGGGAGCCACCCGGATGGTGGTCCCACCGCAGGACATGATGGTGGTGGCCAGCAGAAGACCCAGGAGTTTGAGAGCAGTGATGACGGCCCGGAGAGGGAGTTCCTGTACGCAGGGAGGAGCCGACGCTCCCCTGCCGACCCGCAGCAGGACAAGTGCTCCTACACGTTCATCGTGCCCCAGCAGAAGGTGACCGGGGCCATTTGCGTCAACTCCAAGGAGCCCGAGGCCCTGCTGGAGAACCGGGTCAACAAGCAGGAGCTGGAGCTTCTGAACGTGGAGCTGCAGAAGCAGAAGAGGCAGATCGAGACCCTGCAGCAGCTGGTGGAGGTGGACGGAGGCATCGTCAACGAGGTGAAACTGTTAAGGAAGGAGAGCCGTAACATGAACTCCAGAGTCACCCAGCTGTACATGCAGCTGCTCCATGAGATCATCAGGAAGAGAGACAATGCCCTGGAGTTGGCTCAGATGGAGAACAAGATCCTGAATCAGACCTCTGAGATGCAACTGCTCACTAGCCGGTACAAAGACCTGGAGCACAAGTACCAGCACCTGGCCTCCTTAGCGACCAACCAGTCAGCCCTCATCGTCCTACTGGAGGAACACTGCCAGAGTCGCCCCACGCCCCGGGTCATGCCCCGACCCGTGCCCGTTCCTCAGCCCCAGCCTCGGGCACAGCCGCCGCCACCGGCCCCGCCGCTGAACAAGCCCTTCCAGCCCTCCGTCCCACCGCGGATCAATAACCAGATCACCAACGAGATCCAGAGTGACCAGAAGTCTCCTGTGCTTCTAAGCGTTCCCGATGGGACGGGCAGCCCCTCCACCACTGACAAGCCCTCTGGTGAGTCCGCCAATGTCCCAAGTGAAGATAATCTGTTGTTATGTGGAAACAGTGAGTCCAGTCATCTTTGTATTAATTCTTACTGAATAGGTCAGTCACAATCAAGGGTTTGAATCAGAATTTGAGCCAACAGCAGGATTTGAGCCCTTATCTTGACATTACACGGGGAAAATTAGCTATTCTCTTTGTTAGTTTATATAATACACGCCACACACTCCCAGACAAAAAAGCTCTTGGGCCAAAAACAAAAATGGGGTTATTTTCTATGGGCCTTTGAGATGCATATCAACTCATTTCTTTGATAAAACCCACAGCCCCAAGCTAAATAAGAGGGTAAATGTGTCTCATGTACCTTCACGGATTGTTAAGCTCAAGCCAAGCTGATCTTTTAAACACATATTACTGGACGATAAAGATTTAAAATCCCTGTGAACGGTCCTTTTTTGTGTAGTGTAGTGAATAGCCAGCATGTGCGTTTTCTGAGCAACATACTCCTCAGTTTTAAAGAAAAGGATTGGACCAATCAGGGCGTGACTGTGTGCCCACTTCACGCTTTTTCCATTGACATTTTGTGCAACCGCTCGCCATTTGCCCTGGGCCCGCATGTGAACACTGGCCTTTGTGGGGAATATTTGAATGGACGCAAGTGGTTTTTCCTGCGCACAGTCACGCAATTCACACCGTTAAAGTTAGAAACATATAAACCCTTGGACAGAATGAGTAAGAGACTCATTGAATGAAAGGAGTCTGCAGGAGGAACAAATAGGAGGGGAGCGTGGTGGGGGTCGAGCACCAACAGATAGAGAAACATGGCCGGTGTGAGGTCATTTGTTCCAGCTCCACCACGCCATGAATCAGTCAAATGTTCCAGCGAGGCAGGAGACATTATCAGGCATAACAGAACACGACTGGGCAGCACTTGGGCTTGTGTCACCTCATCAGAAAACACTCACTCGCATGTAGAGACAGCTGGCCAACAGGGACGAAGAGTTAGCTGGAATCCACAAATAAAACATTCATCTCTGAAGATTACACCAACCCCAGACTCTGGACTACTTAGAATGACCATTTGCTGGGTGAATGGCCCTTTATGTATTGCAACTGTAACGGTGATCTTTTAGTATTTGTGACTATTCAAACCGCCCACGTCTGTTATGACCCCTCCCATTGTGAAGACAGAGCCAGTTGGAAAATCTAAAAAGTGTGAAATCTTGAAAAGTTAAACACTTTCATGGC
Source organism: Trachyrincus scabrus (assembly GCA_900303215.1). Classification (NCBI taxonomy): domain Eukaryota; kingdom Metazoa; phylum Chordata; class Actinopteri; order Gadiformes; family Macrouridae; genus Trachyrincus; species Trachyrincus scabrus. The sequence goes on from OMNO01062001.1 coordinate 7,330, forward strand.
CAGTTGCAGATGGCCGTGAAAGTGGCCCTATTACAGTGTATTTTTCCATATCTACACAGTTGGGAACTTTTAATATGTCAGGAAGTATTGAGGCAATGTGCCAATCATATGGAAAGACTTGCACCAGAAAGCTCTGTGATCGCAACCAAGCATCTGCAGAATTCAGCATGACCTGCCTCAACTGGCTATTGACAGGTGATGTTTGATTATTTCTCCAGAATATTTGTACCTTTTTGGTAAAATTCAGATTTATTGACCATAAAATGTCGGTATATGGTCACAAAAAAGCAATGATTTAGTATTTATTTGTTGTATTTGTATTTATTTGTTTAAAACATTGAAATAATTCAGTAATAAATTCAATTGACTCGTTGGGCTAAGCGCTTGCTACTGTTTCACCATTGAGTGATCAGGATCTCCTTTGCCCGCATGCTAGTGTTGCTTTTGGCTGGACGGCCGGTAGCCGTTTCCATTTGTGAGCCCGGCTGCCAAAATCAACTCTGTTGCTATTATACTAAGAGTCTCCGCTGTTGGAGTATGGGATTCCCTGCGACCAAGCATGAAGCAAAACATCTACCCCTAATGTGTGTTTTATCCTGCCTTTTCCCATTTCTAATTGGTGAGATATCCTTTAATATACGCAGTATAAACAGACGTCTAAGTCATTTGTTTTTGCATGGTGTCTCCACATCACACTCACTGATTCAGGCCCATGGAAGGACTGTCTGCAAGCTCTAGAGGACGGCCACAGCACGAGTGGCATGTACCTGGTGAAGCCAGAGAACACCAACCGTCTCATGCAGGTGTGGTGTGACCAGAGGCACGACCCAGGGGGCTGGACCGTAATCCAGAGAAGGCTGGACGGCTCTGTCAATTTCTTCCGGAACTGGGAAACATACAAGGTTTGTGAACTCTTGTGAACACCACCCAATCAAAGGCCTCATAGTCTGGAAGGAACACGGGTTGCTTTAGCTTAGCGTTGTGTTGAGGCAAACCAGACCTGTGGGAGAATGAATTGACGATTGTTGAGGTTGGAGAGCATCTAACGTGCCCGACCAATTTGCCGACCTGACCTCATTCATTCCAGCAATCAGCCGCTACCACCTTCGTTAAATGTGTTTAGAAACGACACATACTGACTCCACGTGAGACAATAGATGTCAAGGCAGCACAAGTCCCTCATCCACTGGATCACGGAGTGTCCCTCACTGAGTGAAGACACATGGATGTTAACTTTACTGCAGTCTCAAGACATTTAGTTCAACAACCCATATAATTATGTTATTGTGCTGTATAACAATATAACTATAAACACATAAAAACACAGATAAGAATCAACATTGCCTGAGTAGTGTTGTCAAAAAGCTATTATTAGGAAGACTCTTACTCATGATAAACCTCATGAGAAACAATGAAAAGTTCAACTGAAAAAACAGCCTCTTTTGTAAAAGTAGATAATTGTTGATAATATGTCCAGTTTCATGTGATTTTAATGTCATTTTAAATACTTAATGGTGTCCTTCCAGTGAGCCCCATTAGTATGGGGCTGAAGCGTTTTCTAACAGTGAATATTATGTTGGCAGGCAAATAAACTCCCAAAATATTCATGATGAATGGGATTCATTATTACAGAGGATATCTAATTTAAATCAAGCTATATGTATGGCTAATTGGGAACCAATTCACTACAAATAACCTCATAGTATAACGTTAACACTGCTCTGTCTTAATGCTCTTAATGTTCTCACATGAACCCCTCTGGAACTTTCTAACTGAATAATAGTGGAAAAATTGACGCCCAGTGCTCGCTATAAACTAGAAGCACGGTCCATTTGTTTTAATGTGCCCTGATAATAAACAACAGCAGAGGAAAAACCAAACGTATGGAGAATGAAACACATATAGATGCCCAAAGCATTCACTCAAGTAACCAGTAAGGGTTCCCTGATCTCCTGTCTGGTCTTACCGTCCACAGCAAGGCTTTGGTAATATTGACGGCGAGTACTGGCTGGGTCTGGAGAACATCTACTGGCTGACCAACCAGGCTAACCACAAGCTGCTGGTCACGCTGGAGGACTGGTCCGGAAGGAAAGTGTTCGCCGAGTACGCCAGCTTCAGACTGGAGCCTGAAGCCGACTTCTACAAGCTGCGGGTGGGACGTTACCATGGAAACGCAGGAGACTCCCTCACCTGGCACAACGGCAAGCAGTTCACCACGCTGGACCGAGACCACGATGTGTACACAGGTAAACACACGGTGCACGCAGGTATGGACAGTAAGCCTGTTATCATCATCATCATCACAAGCTAAATATGTACACGTTTGTGTGTGTGCGAGGTGAACAAAATAAGCAATAATATTAATAATGATAATAATAAATCTAATTATAATGCATGCAATTTGGTGGACACTTTTACCCAAAACGTGGCCCCAGTGGGAATCTAACCCTGGGAGAGAAGCTAGATAGTATTTATGTTATAATCATCATAATGCTACTCATCTGTATCTCTCAGGGAACTGTGCCCACTATCAGAAGGGAGGTTGGTGGTACAACTCCTGCGCTCACTCCAACCTGAACGGCGTCTGGTACCGCGGCGGACATTACCGCAGTCGCTACCAAGATGGAGTCTACTGGGCCGAGTTCAGAGGCGGGGCTTACTCTCTGAAGAAGGTGGTGATGATGATCAGACCCAACCCCAACACCTTCCACTAGGCAGAGAATACTCCACACGGTTCTTATTCATCCTGATCCAAATCAACTGTTTTGATTGAGGTGGAGCTATTACAAAGCCAGATCATAAAGAGGGTGAAAAAGGAGAATAATGTGCAATAATTACGCAACAGGACGGACTGCTCTGGTCTCTGGTCTCTGGTCTCTGGTCTCTGGTCCGGCTTCCCAAAACCACCCCTCCAAAAAAAATGCATTTTCATTCTCTATTTTATTTTTGACTATTACACCTCTGACATTAGATGACGTATCAGATAAGTAGCCTACTCTGTGTTTTCGGGAGAATATCAGAAAGAGGTACATTTCATTTGACATAGAATCTGAAAATACTTAGGCTTTGCAGTAGAAGTCCTGTGTCAGTGTATCCATGAATTAAGTGACATCGAATAATGCAATGACATAGGATTGAAATTGACACAGGAAACACAATCCAGTGACTTTCAGTTTTAAAAAAATCTTCAGGTGTGCATTTTATAGGAATATAATAACGTTTTGTTGGATTTACATACAGGTGTTTATATTATGGCCAGTGCTGTCTATTAAGTGTTGAAATTGTCCCTTACTTGGCATAAAACCATGCCAGTTTTTGCCAAATGTAATTCCATGCTTCCAATGGTCATGCGTGATGAATAAACTGAAATATCACACACACCATATGTTTTGGACAACAAACTATTTGAAACATGTTCCTCAAATTAAACCTTTTGAACTTCAACTGCTTGGACAGGTGCTATTACGCCTGCATGAACCAAGGACTGTATTTACTGTACAAATTCAGTGGTTTGTTGATGTTGATTGATCCAACACAGTGTGTCTGTACATAAAAAGATACTTGTAATATAATGTAACAAAATCTATCATGTATCGCTATTAAGTTGCAATAAAACATGTACAGCTGGTATCTGCTCTAATGTGACATTTTCTTACATGCACTCGACTTGATACTAGTTCTGGCCAGCAGTACGATAATAATATGTTTAACACTAAATAATCCTACCGATGTCGACTCTCACTTTCTATATATTGTGCTAAGTGACATTTCTGTTGAGCTGTTTTCACGCTGACCTTTAATGACCCTAATCACATATTAAGTTACTGACTTAATAACTTGAAGTACTTCAATCTCACATGGTGTCATTAAAGTTCTTTACGCACTTGGAAATAAATATTTCCAAATTCCATACTTCCAAGCGATGGTTATCTCTAAGCAGCTCAGTAATGTTTGTCTCTTTGCCCAGAACATTTTAAAAACCAAATAAGGAGATGATTATGCCTTAAGCTTACTTATATCAAGATAGTCATCAGTAAATTCAAGTTCCATCCAAAGGTTCTCCCTGTGACTCTGGTGATGAAGAAACATGGTTAGATGGATGGATGAATGGGTGGATGTATGGATGACTGGCTGACTGACTGACTGGCTGACTGACTGACTGACTGACTAACTGACTGGCTGACTGACTGACTGACTGACTGGCTGACTGACTGACTAACTAACTGACTGGCTGACTGACTGACTGACTGACTGGCTGACTGACTGACTGACTGACTAACTGACTGACTGACTGACTGACTGACTGACTGACTGACTGACTGACTGACTGACTGACTGACTGACTGACTAACTGACTGGCTGACTGACTGACTGACTGACTAGCTGACTAACTGATCTGACTGACTGGCTGACTGACTGACTGACTGGCTGACTGACTGGCTGACTAACTGACTGACTGACTGGCTGACTGACTGGCTGACTGACTATTCCACAGAGAGGAATGAGGGTCTGAGAGGCCCACACAGCTCAAGCTGTGGTTACATGGAGGATGTCCTCATAAAGACAATTACCAGAGGAGTGATTAGTCTCGCATTTGTTTTTGCAAAGGCGTTCGTCCACGTGGATCACAGAAAGACACTGAAGAGACTGAATGTGATTTATCACATACTGACCACAGGACAGGCTCGGGGACAGCGGAACAGAATGGCAGATGACATTTGACGGCCTTGTAAAACCTCGGCCGTGAAGCAGGCCCTTCCGCTCACAGCAGAAAGCACCTTTGCTCCACTGGGTCCATGAGTTTTCCAGAAGGCAACTGGAACGTTTACAGCGAGGAGATGGAGGTGGTGTGTTTGATCCAAAATGGATCAACTCAAATGGAGAGAGCTCTAATGCATTGCTTACACACTTGTGCACATCTAGTGTTCATAATTCCATTAGTTATCCATTATACTTACATACTGACACAAATACTGTCAAAAATCATAACGTCAAAATACTGTACTGTGATTGGCTGTGATTTGACCGGATACTTGGTCATGGTAGTAGTATAGTAGTTTGTCCTCCTTCCGATGTCTACATGTTGATGCCTCTAAGACAGATGGTATGCTGAAAAAAGAGACAAATGATCAACAACAGCAAAACGTAGTGACCTTGGTATGTAATCAAAACACTTGTGGAAAAAAACAACACACGGGACATGTTAGCATTCGTCCATTAACAAACCGAGGGATTAAATGAACTGGATGTTTCAACCATCTCATAGTTTAAAGGCTACAAATCAATGTTTTTCCGCCTCCAAAGACAAAGAGGCTTTGGAAGGGATAGAGGAAGTCATTCATCTCCAGGAGTGTCCCGGTTGTCAGCTAGGTTTCTCCTCTGAGATGGATGGGACAGTTAAAGACCTCTCTAAGGACCAGACAAACCTCTACACCGGTCAGCCTCCAACATCCAACACTTGAGTTTGACTGAAGTGATGTTGTGCACAAAATATGACAGGAGAACAAAAAAAAATGGCCAAAAGAGTTCAAAGAATCAAAGAAATAGGACACAATTAACGAAAAAGTTTTCTTCAATTCAATTCAATTCAAAAACATCTCGTCTAGTTGTGTACTACTGCCAATACGACGGGCAAGCTTCACACAGCGAGACCGGCGGACCGTAAATACACCACATTCTCTTCATGTGTGTCGTCTTCCTGCTGTCTCACGGCTGTGGAAAGCTTCAGCGAGGGTGGCCTGTTCAGACTTCACCAGTATGGAAAATCATAAGCTGACACAGCGCTCACTCAGCACAGACGGAGACGCACTTCCTCCGACTTCAAGCCCGGCACTTTCCGACGGGAAAAGGCATTGTTGCTTTATGTCTCATCAAGTATGCACTTTTACCCTCCGAGTTCAGTGTAGCCGTTAACCAAGGGATGAGCTTATGAAGGTATACTGACACAATATAAAGGTGTCATTGAATGTTCATGTGTTCTCATATTGACTCTAAAATAAGTCTAATATATTTGCTCTTAATAAAAGGTAAATAAAAAAAGAACAGATATATTGTAATTAGCACTTTACTCGCCTCAACTCTCTCCATCATCCTCATTTCTTCTCTCTTTATCTCTCTCTCCCCCCTTCCCGGGCCAGTGTGTAACCACTCCATCTTTGAACCATTATTCACCATGGCAACACAAGCCGACAGACACGTCGTAATAAATGAGTGAGGGTGGCAGACACTTCAGCCTGTGACTCATGACTCTGTCTGTCTGTCTGTCTGTCTGTCTCTCTGTCTCCCTCTTTGTCTATAATGGCTCATTTCTTTGAGATGGCACCTCAGCCTTTTCTCTCTGACTCTGTGTGTGTGTGTGTGTCTCTCTCCTCTCTCTTGTATATAATGGATCATTTCTTTGAGGTGGTAGATGACACAGTAGTGAGTACTCTCTAACTAGCGTGATCATCCTCTTCACACTGCCTGTCAGCAGAAACGCACTCTGAACGAAGGAGCCATAAAAAGCTTGGCCCTGTAAAGTGCTAACCAGCCACTTTCCAGTAGTGTGCAAAATAAATGGAATTCATATGGGAATTATTAAGAGATGGTTCAAAATAGTCATATTATGATGTGGTGGCGTTCTTTTGAAGATAAAAAAGCGTCACATCATTGTTAGATAGTCCGATAGAGTAACTGTTGAGGATGGAATGATTTGGTTTTTCCAAAACCTCAGCATTTGAACCGTTCGAACGTATTTCAGAGCGTGAAGATGTACAGACCTGCTTTTAGTTTTACTGTCTGGGAAATGTTGGTATGTATGACGCCATGGATCCCGTTTTAACTTCTTCCAACACGTCTGTGGTTTCTCTGCAGGGAACTGAAAGATATGACATATGATACACTCTCTTATCTATAATATAATATACATTAAAATAATATAATATAATGTAATATATAATGAATATTATGAAATGAGAGTAGATTTTGCCTCACTACACTTTTGTACATATAAACTCTTTGACATAAGGAATAAACCTACCTGTCACACTTAATGTGAAACCATTATTGACACTGGATGCTCCTTCATCTATTAACCTCCAGACACGATGGAAAGAGCGTAACCACCAGGGACAATAAAGTTTTAATGGCGGCGAGAAGACATCTACAGGCAAGAGTGTAGTAACAGTTGTAAAACGTCAGCTCTCAAAATTCCTGTCAAAATGCTCACTATGTAGGCCTGCCTATGAGATCCATTAAAAAAGGCCCCATGTGAATTTGAACTCAACACGCCCTGTCAGACTCTAAGCCAGTCAGTCAGTGGAGGGCTGTCTATGAGTCAGCCCGGCTTAGAGCAAGGATCAAACCGCCAATTGGGCACAATAGATTAGTCTCGATTTTTGTGATGATGGAAAATGTGATGAACGTGGGGAGGTTTCACGTTCTTCCTTTTGTATTTTGTCAAACAGATAGAGCAATTACACAGGAACACATCAAGCCAGCACACCTGGATTACCGGGGCACGCCCAGGTAAACATTACTGATACAGTTTATTAAATAGTAGTTTCAAACGCATGTTGACAGTAGGCTTTCCATAATTTCCATTCAGATCAGAGTCACATAAAACAAGAGCTATGGAAAAATATGACTGAAGGAAGTGTAACATATGTAGGACATGTTGCCACTTCCAAGAACCTGTCACATTCCTCCACTCAAATCCTGCACGGTGATTTCCTCCCTCATCAAGCGTCATTAGACATATAAGACCAAAACAAGTATTACAGGAATTAAAGAGGCACGCAGGACATCATGGAAAATATTTGCTTTGTGGATCTCTCAGGGTGTTAAGCGTTGTGTTCGCCTCGGTGCTGTCGGCCTATTCTGCAATATGTAAAAGTAATGACTTAAATGACTATAGAATATGTTATTTGGTCGCAGGGAAGATACGTTGTGGTTTAGGGCGGTGTAGGATAAAAAAACAGAGGTGTAGGCTTATCTTTGAGTTTGTGTGGAGGCCTTACCACTAAAACACATGTTAAAATAGCCCTGGTGGAAACTTACCGACCGTTACCTTGGTGGTTGTTTCTCATATTCCGCTGTACAGCACATTTGAGAATGTTATTCTAGGACACGAAACACGTAGTTTTACTGTAGTTTAACGCCGTGAGATTAATCATCCGACGGGTTTATACGAATCTTCATTCAAGACGTGGCTGTGAAAAGCATCTGCAGCAGCAGTCAGCGTCGTGAGGTTATCAGTAGGCCTGTTACAATGAGCTAAACTAGCAGCAGTAGACGATAAAAGCAGGTATGTACGTATAAGTATGAATGTTTAGGCACAATGGAAACCATCAGTAGGTTAAAGCCAACTTTAACCGCTTCAAACCCAACAAGCCATGTGTATCTTCTCGTTGGTTTACATCTCCTTCTGGTTCTACTCCACCACAGCATCCTGTACACGGCATTAATATGTTACCCAGCTGCACTATTGATCAGTTTATATCCCCCCAATGGAAGAATGCTCACAGTTTGAGGCAACAGCAGAGCCAACATGGGGAGGAAAAGCCAGTTGTTATGAAGTAAATTAATTCTGTTTCAGTCTCTCAAGTGTCATTACTCCTTTGTGAATTAAAGTGATGCTTTTACTTCCTGAAAGCAACCCCCCCCCCC
>OMNO01062001.1:17571-28792 GCA_900303215.1 Trachyrincus scabrus
GTGCTGGAATAACAGCCAGCAACAATAGCTGTCTTTTATATTACTGAGAAGGAAGTCATCCTGTCCAAAGGTCGAGGGAAGAAACTAAAAACTAAATCATCTAATCTAAATAAAAATCTCTATCAAATCTGCCCAGGTCTAACCTGGTTGGTTAGACCAGGTCCAACCTGGTTGGTTAGACCTGGTCCAACCTGGTTGGTTAGACCAGGTCCAACCTGGTTGGCTAGACCAGGTCCAACCTGGTTGGCTAGACCTGGTCCAACCTGGTTGGTTAGACCTGGTCCAACCTCAATCCGACAGCTCCCTGACTTTCGCATTAAGATACTTGGCCAGCCATGATCTCAAATAGGCTTGATGACCCAAACACAACATACTTAAAAATATTATTGCTTTTTTCTTTTGTATAATACACAGTGGAGAGAAACTGACAGAACAAAAACCTATGGAAGACTTAAGATTATTCGTTTTCCAAGCCTGTATCAGTGTTTGTAAACTACCTGAAGAATAGGACACGCTGCAAATTCCAAAAGTAGTCCAACACCCTTCCCTGTAAACACTGGTTTTGAATTGTTTTGGGCCCACTAATACGCCTCTTAATCACCTGGAAAATTTAGAACAAAGTCAATGAGAGTTTATCATGATCAGGTGTTTTAAGTTCAACTAGATTTAACTAGATTTGGGAGAGTCACCACTCACCTAACATATGGTACATCATAATTTGGATTTGTTTAACAGAAAAACACCTGACAAGTTTAAAAAGCACAAATTATCAGGGAAAGGCCTGCTAAATCAAGCGATTAGACCAGAATATCTTTGAGGGCGGTTCCAATGATTAGTGATTTCTGTGGAATCTGTATTGTCCATCAACCGATCTTTACAAGGCTGTGCCCAACGACACAAACAAGAGAATTCATCTTAAGTTACAAAAACATCTACTTGCATTTTTTTGTATATACAACGTTGTGGGTGGGTGATGTGCAATTCAGCCACAGTATATAAGGGCAAGCTTGGCGTTTCTCTAGAGTCATGATTTTTCATTTTAAGCATCTGCTAAATCATCAAAGTAGCTGTTCTCTGGCTGGATGTTTGATCTCACACTCATCTCAATATTGAAATGCAAGATACTAAAAAGAACATTATTTAGATTGTCCTCAGTGCTAAGAGAGGAAAGACAATACAAATGCAGTCTCTGTACATGGTGTACAGGAGTGTCTCATTTAAGAGTGATTCAAAGCATTATATATTAGTTTTAAATTAAACTGTTCATTACATTACGGGGACAAAAGCAATCTAATGATAAACTAAACTAGACCAGGGCTAGGACTCGTATTAGGAGCACTTTACTATGCGGTTCCTAATTTCCCATTTTGTTTAAAAAGAGAAAATAAGACATTTGATTCTTACCTCGATTCTATCTACATAATTAGCAAGGAGGCACAGACATTTAAGTGCCAGCATCTAACATGAAAAGCATGTGGCAAGGCACTACATTTAAGATGCCACTTTTTGAATTGTTTCCTTTTGTATATTGGCCTTAAAACAATTAGAATACCTATATTGTCAGCTATATTATGGCTTAGTTAAGAATATTACCTAAAAATAATCAATCGATTCTTAGCAACGGTTCATATTAAAGACAACTGCTGTAAGCGGATGGACCTATACATTCCTTCCTGGGGCCTGAAACCAAAGTGGGCCTTCATTAAATGATGACCTAAACCCATTCATGTGGCAGTTTTACATTATTGTTCAAATTTGCCCGTTAGATACATCTTTGGTGTAAACTCTTGGCACAGGTTTGTTCAGTTTGGATGCCTTGTTGTTGAGGGCTTAGTGACAATACTGCAATCGGACCACATTTCTTCCAGGGAAAGAATTGTTCTAAGAAAAAAAAAAAAAACTTTTGCAAAACCACTTGGTGATGAAAGAGTTGCGAGTCCAACCGCCGTAATTAAGCAGCAGGTTGGCAAAACGGACTTAAGGAAGCAAACGTTCAACGGAAAAGTCACTTTGGGTAAAGTTAGCTTTCTATAAACCAGGTTTTCCAGATGCGTACACCATAAGATAATGAAGAGCTAGCATACTGATTTTTTATTTAAAACATCGGGGTACCTTAATAGTGTCCTACAATGCCAAACCAAGGATGTGTGCACATATTCAACAGAAAACTGCACTGGCGGTGTGACAAAGTAAAGAAAAGACATAACTTTTAAATCTTCCCAACAAACGCTAAAACCACGAAATAAAACCTCACAAAGTGAACACACAAATGAAAGATTTTGTATCAACTGGACGGGACAATAAAACGTTGGCCTTGCCCTTTCAAAATGTTTGTCAAACAAGGGCAGTGCTGTGATTAGATAAATGCTCTTACCCTTAAGTGCCATTACAATGGATTGCCTATTAATGTATTATTTTAAAGCTCAATAGAAACACAAGCTTCTAATTATTAGTCAGACAAAATCCCTATTTTCTAAAGATTCAAATGGCATCAGCAAAATACCATTCAAAAGAATATCTAGTGGCAAAGAGTTGCCCAACTTGTGTAAATAATCTGAAGCTCATCTTTAAGTCAACTTCTCCACCTTAAAAACACTGTGGTCACCAAGCAGGCGAGTGAAGTGGAGATTGTTCAGTTTGCCCTCGCCCAAGCACCAAACCAGGGGTTACCTACCAGCGTCATCACACTGCTGCTTTCAAGAGTTAAGACCGACATGAGGATCCGTTCACTTGGTCAGCATCCAAGCCACTCCCTTGTCTCACAAAGTGCACTGTGACTGGCTGACCAGCTATGCATGAAACCCCTCCCTCAGCCCTAACCCATACCGCGTCAGGACCAATAGCATACAATTAGATTGGTATGAGGAAAATATGGTTTTAAGTCACCTGCTCCAAAGTAGAGAACAAATATCACAGCTGAAATCATCCTGCTATTATAACAATTATAATAATCTAGGACATAGTAAAAAAAAAACGAAAAACAAAAACAGAACCCAGTTTCTATTAGAGAAATCAAAATGAGGAGATATACCATTTCAAGATGGCTGAGATTCCTTTCTTCTTTCTGTTTGCATATTATTAAAAGTAGTATACTTTAAAGTTGTACATGAATAGATCCATAGTTGTTCCTGCTGTGCTGAAATCATAAAGATACGCGTTTTGTCTCAGTAAAAACGGACTAGTTATCTATAGGTCCCCACCACCCACCCAGCCGAACAACAACAATACACATAATAGTGAAGTAGTTAGGTATAGAACTTCCATCAGAATAATGAACACTGCAAATGACTGTACTGTATGAGGATAGCTCATATAGCGTTTAAAGTCCCCACAACTTGGTCACCAGAATGTGATCTCCAGTAGTGATATGAATGCTGAGAACATGTTAGAAAAACCCGGAACGTGGCCAGAGAGCCAGCACAAATCATGTATTGAATGTATACAGGGCGGCTCTCTTAACCAGACTCCTCGCATCTGCCGAATACAAATACACAAGCTAACGATTCTAATGCATTCATAGCATAGCACCTTCTTCGTCGACGATTCCACCTGGCTGACCGTAAAAATATTTGAACAAAGGACTTTGTCCATAAGCCATACAATCAGCAAGGAATATTTCACTTTAAGTATCAAGGCTTTGTGTTGAGGAGAATGCTCTGTCCAGGATTTGGCAATGAAAAACAAGCAACCTAAACACTGAAAAACAAAACAGACAAAACGAATTTAAAAAAAAAACAAATGAAACCAAGATGTATTTTTTTTTTTTAAATTTGAACACTTGGGTTCCTGGTAGGTTCTTGGCTATGAGGTAGAACCTGGTGGAGTTGTGGAAACACTGCCATATGAGTATGTAGTTGTATAATGAGGTATTGAGCGGATGTGTCACACGAAGCTTTGCACTGGCAGAAAAATCATTCCTTGTGAGTAAGTGGCCGACATTATGGCCACATGTGCAAAAACAGGTCAGGTAAAAAGGTGATATGACAAGCATCTTACCAGAGCTTTCACATTATCAATTATTGCAACATGCCTATATAACTCTGTAATTATGTTTTTAAAAAACATGGAAAGATTAAAAAAGAAAACAAACAAAGGGGCCTTGATTATTGGGACCTCCTTAAAAATAGTAAATTGTTAATCCCTTTCCTTTGAAATAATCAAACTTCTAAAAAGCACCCATTTTCTCTTTGCATTCACCAACCGACTTTCACAAAATTGACAGTAACCCTCTATGCAAGATTGAACCAAAGTTGAGGTTGAGGATAAAAGAAAAGGTTCAAATTGAAATAAAATATTTCTTAAAGCTTCCTTATCCCAAAGTGCGCCCTAATAATCACATCCGGCCGCTTGAGCTTCTTCTGGGCTGCACTTGGAGCTCTCCTCTGCATCGTTGGCCTGCGCCTCCTCCGTGTATTGGGTCTCCAAGGCAATCCTCTCCGAGCTATCCTCTGGGTCCTTCTGAACCGAACTCCCCTCCGGAGAGTCCACATGGTTGCTTCCCTCGGATGCCCCCAAGTGCTTCTTCCTCAGGTGCTGGTTGAGAGTGCCCTGAAACGGGAAGCACTTGCCACAGATCTGGCAGTGGAACGGCTTGTTATCCGTATGGCCACGGATGTGGTACTCCAGCTGGTCTTTCCTGGTGTACTTCTTGCCACAGAACTTGCACACAAACGGGGTGATTCCCATGTGCAGGCGCATGTGGCGGTCCAGGCTGCCTTTCTGGTTGAAGGTCTTCCCACAGTAAATGCAGATGAGTCTCTCGTTGTACGGGTACCACTGGCTCCGCAGGCTACGCTCTCGCACGTCGTTCTCCAGACTGGCGGGCCCCAGGGCCGGCTCGCAGTCGTCTGAACCAGGTTTGACGTGACTCAGCACGGCGGCGGGGATGGCCAAAGGACGCTTGGCTCTGGCTCGCCCGCCTCTGTAGCCACTGAGTATGGAGCGAGAGGGACTGGAGCCGCTGAGGCTGACGAAGCACGGGGAGGACAGCCCTGAGTAAGAGTAGGCAGTGGACTGGATGACCGGCCCGTAGGAGCCCACGCTGACGGCCAGAACCTGCTCCCCATCCACCATCTCTGTGTGGTAGCCATCATCACCGGCGGAGGAGCTGTCCGAGTAGGAGGGCCTGTCCGTCTTCTCCACCTTGACATGGACATCCGTCACCAACCCGTCCTTGTCGATCAGCTCCACCTGCTCCATTTCTCCTTCCATGGGGGCGTCCTGCTCTGACACGTCATCACTGCTGCCGCGGTCGGACTGGCCTTCCTCTTGCTGCTGCCTTATCCTGGCCGGCCCCTTCGCCGGCAGCTCGGCGCGGGGCTCCACAAGGCCTGGCTGGCTTGGCCGGGAGTAGTACGGGGGGGAGATCTGGGTCGGGTTCACAAAGAGGCTGCTGTCACTGACACAGTTGGGGCTGCTCCGGGAGCCCTCCTTCTCCGGGCTGCCGACCGGGAGGCTGATCTTGGAGTGGATGGTCTCCAGGATTTTGGTGCACTTGTCAATAATGGCCTGCATCTGAAGGAAGCTGGCAGCGGTGAGGAAGCTGATGACATCTTTGAGCTGCAGGGACATGTGACCGGTATAACAGAAGCCCAGGAGCTGCTCAAACACCTCAGGGCTTTTGATGACCGAGATGGAGAGGCCGCTCATGGTGCTGAGCGCCGAGTGGTCACGGAAGTAGGGCGAGCTCGCCGCCAGCACCGCTTTGTGAGCGCGAAACGGCTGACCCTGGATGTGAACGATGATGTCACACAGCTTCCCTTGCAGCCGCAGTTCATTGAGCTGGCTAAGGACCGTGTTGCTGAACTCAGGCACGTCAAACTCTATGTAGCTGCTGCCCTCGTCCATGTCTCGGATGTATATCTCCAGTGTGTCGGCAGCCTATTGGAAAGACAAACAAACAAAGAGCACAAAAGAAAAAAGATGAGGCAAACTCAACTTTTATTTTGAAGATATGGCGCTGCATATGGTAATGAAGTCTCAGGGGTCCTCATTTACATCTAAGAGAATTAAGTTGCAAGAAGAAAGTGGTGGCTCCTTGATCACCCATTAAAACATACAGTGGTTTAAGTAACACAGAAGGCACTACTGCAGATCATTATTCCTACTCCAGCTGAGAATGACAGCAGTCGTGCAGCAAACTGCTTTAGGGGGAAAACGGCCACTTTCAACATTAATATTGAAGCTTTCCATTGTTTTCCTGGTGTTTATTTAATCAAGTCAGAGAGAGGCAAGAACCAAAGACAGCCGTTTTATCATTCTCAATGCCTTTCAAGCACAGTAGTAATGCCTCCAACTGCTAACGCATATTGACCTAGGGGACATGTTCCATCATGTCGACATGGGATAGATTTGTTATCCAAACTTTACCTGTACGAACATCCACAACTGTCTCTAAAAAAGGAGAAAGCGACATGTTTTAAGAGGGATTGGCCTGTAATAAATGGAAATCCATCTTTTCTTTCACTACGTTCTGTTTTGCTTTACGTTCCTTTGCTTTTACAGTTTTCCATGTTTGTGATAAAATAACTGCTAATAGAAACGGAAGGCTACTGTGTGCCATATGAGGAAAGGAAAAACACTCGAGCACTGTATGTTACGAGCATTACCGCAACATGGCTCCTCACCAACACGCTACTCGGCACGTTGCCTTTGTGATGGCATTACCATTACAAAAAAGGTGTAATATGTTTTAGCATAATTGCAACACACAAAAAAACTAACTTGACTATACATCGAAAAAGTACAAAAAGTGACAAACCAGATGTCTGCCCCACACCACCGAAGCGGCCCTGCTGGGCTCCTCGGACGACCAGGACGCAGGTAGATATCGTAACAAATCAGTTTATATCTGTATCTTATATCAGAGCAGGTGTTACCTGCTGACATGTCAGCGCCCTCCCGGGTGTGTGTGGTTGATAGCTGGTTTATCCTGTGTGCCTTGATTACTCAATGGCCCACAGTTGTGCAGCCACACCCAGCAGCCCGAGTCTAATCGGCCTGACTGGGGCCAGGTGAGGCTGCTTAAACCAGCCCGCAACAACACACACTCCACACCAGAGTTTTGTTTTCACATTTTGTGTAATTGTCTAAATGGAAGTAATGTCTTAATATTTGCTTCATGATTCGTGTGGATGGAGTTTTGGAATGAGATTTTGTGAGGCTGCCTCTAGGAGCCACAACCTGAAATGGGTGCCACACGTCTGCTTCATTTAGTTTGCTGTTCATTTATGAGGGAACTATCTGACAGAACCATCATTGTGGAGTGTGTGTGTGGTTGGTGGCTGGTTTAAGCAGCCTCACCTTGTCTGAGTCAGACTGGTTAGACTCTGGGGGGGGTGAGGCTGCACACCTGTGGGGCGTTGGCCAATCAAGGCCCACAGGTTAAACCAGCCACCACACACACACTCAGGAGGAGCGCTAGCATGTCAGCACATACAATCTGCAAAACTATTCTCAACTTAACAATAAACTTGTTTCTACTCATCCAATACCTGTCTTGGGGTCGGAGGTGCCCAGAAAAGCCACTCCAGTGGCATGTGGCAGGGTCAACTGCTACAATCATATCACTATAGTTTCACTAACTTTTTGTATTACTAAAATGGTGACTCGATGTTTGATCACCCAAGAGGAGGTTAGTGCAACTATATTAGAAACTGGCCAACAAAATTATGTAGCAGCTGAACAATTGAGACTATATGTTAACCAAGGCAAATACATATATTATTGGACTAAATGTTCAAAATACTCTGCCTCTCACGCATTCACCCTCTGGCAAAACAGCATAATCTTCTGTGCATTCAAACACTGTCAGCACATTGACAGTGTGAATGTCTTTTGTAAAGACACTTGCACAACAAAACCACACAGTCTCGTCACGTGTGAAAGCACAGGAAAGTACACAGTCGTGTATGATTTCAAACTGCTTTTACTTGCTTTCATAGACAGCAACGATGCAGAGCATGTTGGACATATCGGGGAAGTTTGCCAACACCATCCGCACTCAATTGAGCCCGGCTGAACCCTTGATGGGTCACGTGCCCCACGTGGGGAAAACCAACCATGATACGGTGGAGCTAAAGAAACTCTTTTACACTTTTACACCAAGCAGTAAGCTTCATCTGCTTGACCCAGCTCGTTCACTTAAGGCATGTTGTTATAATTGGCATTAAAAACCTTGCGTAGCAGCGTTTTACATTTAGAAGGACTGTGATTGGCTGTGATTGGCTGTGGCTGTGGCTGTAAAATGGATGCAACGCCAACGAATAGTCAAGTCAACAGCTTAGAGATGCCACTTGGAACACTAAAAAGAAATGAAAATGTGTTATGGGAGGAATGAAAGCCAGCAGGGGGGGAAAATGCTTTCTTCGACATCAGCAGCATTTCGCCCATTTTGGAAAACAGCTTATGGGGCGAACCGAGCCAAAATTGCCTAATAAGCAAAGGTTTGTAGAGGCATTCAAATACAGAAATATGGGGTATGTAGGGCTGCTCCAAACTGAAATTGACAAAATGAGTAAAAAACTCAAGGGATTGTGACTTGATGCCCATATCAAGTGTCAGCTGACAGAGTTGTCACTCTAGCACAGGGGTGGACAAAACACTTTTCCAGAGGGCCTTACTGACTAAGATAAAGTAATCAAAGGGCCACACATTGGACAATTGAAACATGAAACAGTGTTGAATTATGTTAAACGACATGCATTTGGTAGACATGACAGCTTACTTTACAATAGGCTATAGACTAATACAATAAAACAATAACTTTGTTAGAAAATGTTGACTTTTTAACAGCTGTATGTGTCATCTGGTGTACTCTGAGGTTACAATGAAAAGATTACTTAACTAAAACAATCCACTTAAATGCAGCATCAACTTTTAAATTAGCCTACATCTTGCCAATTGTCTGATATGCACCACTGCAGAGGTCACTGATGAAACATGTTATAAACATGGACTCAAGGCAGACTGTTTTACAATCAACATTTTATATTTACCATTCTAGTACAGACCTGCATCACTAAATGAGTAAAATATTAATATTCAAAGACACTAACTTTGAACAAACATTTTGTTTTAGATATCTTCCACTCATGGCCTCGCTCGCGTGTAGCATTGAAGCGTAGTCGGACGGTAGTCACACTCTCGCATGTTTTAGCCCTCGCATGCGTGGGTGCACACCATTTATTGAAATTTAGGCTGATGGGAACGATTGAGACGGGTCACGTCTCTTTTTAAGACCATCCAAGTCTGGCGTCATGTTTAATGTTTAAATACGGAGCCCAGAGGACATGTTTATCCGTCAGCCGTGGTCTGTCACGTGACTTGTTGTAGTTCACCACAGAAAAAGTTTGTTGCCAAACAAAACATCTCTAGTCATTCGCCTTGAGATTCATTAACATAATGCTGCCTTTTATTGATTCTTTGGGGGGGGTCGTTTTGTTTTCCTTTGAGCCCGTTGCGGGCTGGATCGAGATGGTCCACAGGCCGGTTCCGGCCCTGGGGCCGTATGTTGCCCACGTCTAGCAGAATGCCCACAAACACCCTGGAGTATTGAATAGAATGCAGACTTGAGCACTTGTGGGTAAAGAAACATTTATCTTCACACATGTTGCAGAGTGGTTGTCCTGAGGCAATATTCAGTCATATGTCAGTGGGCCAATGGCTACCTCAGCTGATCACCATGTGTGATGTCATTCAACTGAGAAAAACAGGCATGTGGTGTTACAGCTGTAGAGAAAGGGCTTCATGGGCCTGTGGTTTGATTCCCAACTGTATTTAATTAATTCCACACAAGAAACATTGTTTGCCTAAGTATTATGTTACAGATAGTTATGTATAAAGTCATAGTTGGTTAGAGTTAGGTTCTATGTTAGACATGGCCATCAACTGTTACCTAGCCAGTCTGCTAGCAGCAGTTAGAGCACAAGCAAGGGAACTTCCCATCCCTGGCTAACAACTTACATCGCCCAAGTCGACAACAAATGAAAGCAGGACCCAATCCAACCGCCAGAAAAGACTAAATCACTGCAGGCCGATCAGTGTTTTTAAAAACGAAACGGTTAGGTTAAGACATCACCGGTACCAACATATTCTTTAACGTATTGGCAGGTTTCATTGACGAATACTCTGCTCTCTCACAGTATGTTCCTTTTTTCTCTCTGTCAGTAGGCATAGTCCTACTGTAGCCTACTTCTTTAACATAAGTGGCAGGTTCTTTTTGACAAACAAACGCATCTCTGCCTTCTCACAAGTCAGTCTGTTCCTTTTCTCATCCATCACATGAGACACAGCACTGAACAGTCTCTCACTGTGGATGGCCAGACAAGTACTTGCGTGCCAGCTGTGCCAGAGCCGGGAAACTGTTTTGATTGGCACTCCAGTATCCGAGAGCGCTTTCTTTTCTAGGTTTGGTGGGCTCTGCGAGGTGTCCAGCGACCTGCTGTGTGGACATGCTCGTCCTCTGTGCCGTAGGACTGTTCTCCTCTACAATCTCATGGAACGTGTCAAACAATGAGCCTCATCTGTGTCTATGCGTGCCCGTTTGTTTTGGCTGCCATCTGAAGGGAGAGCACAGAAGGCACAACACCATGCAATTAACTGAAAGCAACGAGTTAACGATTAGTAGCCTAAATATAATAGAGATAATAATAAATATAATGGTTCTAGTGTAACAGCAAGATACAGCGTGGAAATGCAGGCCTAAAGACGATCTTTCCCGTTTCTCCCTGGTGTGTGCTTACTCTGTTTTTAGACATGCACTCTTATCTATTTTCCACTTTTCAAACAATGCCATCCAACGGTCGTGAGATTGTGTCTGCGGCGTGAGACCCGGCAAACTCCTGAGAGTGAAGCACAACTTCTTGGAGCTTGAAGTCCTGGTCTATCCCCTGGACAGTCAGACTTAACATGCTCACTGGACTGACAGCTTGAAGTCCTGGTCTATCCACTGGACAGTCAGACTTAACATGCTCACTGGACTGACAGCTTGAAGTCCTGGTCTATCCCCTGGACAGTCAGACTTAACATGCTCACTGGACTGACAGCTTGAAGTCCTGGTCTATCCCCTGGACAGTCAGACTTAACATGCTCACTGGACTGACATCCGAAGTCCATATATCCATAGTCAGACTTAATGCGTAATTTTTGGCAAGCAATTTGTGAATATGGGTGGCAACGTTGTTGTAAGTCTCCGGTAGACATATATCTGAGAAATGATGCC